>BKZX01023493.1:4999-25323 GCA_014362285.1 Fagus crenata
TTTTGAATATTGCAAATAAAATAAAAGGCATACAAAGGAAAATAAAAGGATTTTTTTTTTTTTTTTTGTGGGTCTGCTGACGTCAGCAGTAAGCTGTAGAGACCTAGGGCTGACATCAGCATGGACAGAATGGAAGCCGAAGCGTGCCGCGCATGTGGTGCGTGGATCTTGCTGCCAGAAATCTGGGTGGCGCGTGGAGGCGCATCCACCGTTGGATCTGGCCGATTTTTCCGAATTTCAATAGATCGGTGGTCGATATATCTATCTGAAGTGCTTGATTCTTGATTCGGTGACTGGAGACGGAAGATCTGAGACATGGTGGTTCCGACGGTGCTGATGGCGCGTGAGCAAAGATTTGAAACTTTTTCCGGCACGTGGAGGCGCGTTGATGCTCGGAATGGACTCTAGTTCCCGCCGTCCGCCCGATCTCTGGATGGTCTACTGATCTGTGCGATCAATTTTTCAGAAAAATGAGATTTGTGCTGAGGGGCTTTTTGGATGGATTTTTTTTTTTTTTTTTTGAAATGCGGAAGCGGAAGGATTGAGTTGCTCATTAAAGCTTAAGGGCTCTGATACCATGTAGAGGAACTAAATCTAATGATAATGGAAAATATAAAAGAGTGATAGAGAGAGGGAGAGAAAGGAGGCTAGGGTTTTTCAAGTGGTTCGGCTATGTGAGCCTACGTCCACATGATGTAGCCAATGGGTTACATCTTTATTATATTCTCTGTATGATATAATTTGGATGATCAAAATGTGTTGTGAGGTGTACTATTTATACATAAGACTACTAACATAACTTTCCTATCTAACCTATGTGGGATTCCTTAACACATTTAGAAGGAGTTGTTGGCTAATGGTTGTAAGTTGTTAGAGTGCTTGAGCATAAACCCAATCTGCTGCTGTTTCTGCAGTGATCAGTGGGTTGCATAGATTATGGAATTTTTGAGAAGAGAAATTAATAAACGGTTTTCTTTAGCTTATTATATCACATGTCTACTGCCCATATATTAAATTTCACTTGAAAACAAGGTTGTTTGATAATTATTTGTGATTTTACAAGAAAACTGTACAAATCTGTCAATTTGACAGATTCTGTGTTTGTCAGTTAGAAATTTCATAATAAATCCAATACTTGGAATTTAAGTGATTGGAGTATGTTTCTGGAACCCTAGGATGCATATGTTATGTATGGAATTAACCCCATACAATTTTAGTAAATAAGGAATTGTGGGTACTGATCTAAAGTTGCCTTCAAAACTGAGCTGGCAGATTTGAGTTTTCTGTCTTGGTTGAATTTTATAATTTTGTATAAAGCTCAAATAGAGCTTTAATTTTTAATTAAAGTACTAGACATATAATAGAACAAGTAAATGAAATATCAAGGAAATTGGATAGTGAATGGATAGTTAAATTCACTGTTCAAATGGACTGCCCTATAGTGTGACAGAACCTTTATTTCCTGAAAGAATGAGACTTTGACAAATTTACTCTTGCAATTGGATGATTTATTTGAGTTGATATTTTATGTGCAGGGCCAATTGCATGTTTATTGTCTAGGCGAATTTTATTATGTATTGATTTCACTGTTTGGTATTATAAAGAAAGTTATGAGCCATGTAACTACGGTTTCTGCATTAGAGCTTTAGAAACAATGTGTGATTGCCTGAAGTATGTTGTATTTGGTATTATAATTATGAGGTTGGTTAGCCTTGGATGCCTTCAACATGTTGTTTGGGGTTTAGTAAGGGCTTAGTAAAGATTTGTTAAGTTAAATTAAGCGAATTATGGTCATAAGTGTTGATTAGCCTATTATGAGCTAAGGTTGGCATTAAGTTGAAACTAAGATTAAATTAAAGTTAACTTAGCTCCTATACTTGATTTAGGATAATCAAGGGAGGATAGATGAAGCGATCTGCTTGAGACTCTTGGAATTTAGCTTTTGGATTGAGGTAAGGGATGTGCCATGAAAATTTAATAGTCCATGTTTTAAGAATATATCTATATATGTTTTATCAATGCTTTCAGTGAACTCGGTTTGATACTTGTTTATAAAGAATACGTGCATTGATTTAGAAACAGTTTTGAGTTGGAACAGTTAAGATAGATTTTAGAAGCAAGTTGTGGATATGCTATGAATTTTGGCTTAGTAAGGCAAGAGAGAGATTGAAAAATAAACAAGCATAATATGTTTTATGAACACCTAAAACGGTTTTTAGTGTGAGGGCCTTGTGACAATAGGAAGGCCTCAAGGGGTTTTATTTCCTGTAGACCGGCAACAAGTAAGGCCACGAGAGGTTGTATTAGCAAGAAGGTCACGAGGGGTTTTCATACCCTGTAGACTGGCAAGCAGGAAGGCCATGAGGGGATAGTTTCCCTATAGACATGGCACAAGTAAAGTCACGAGGGGCCAAGTCTTAAAGATACAGTACAGTTACATGTTCCATATAGTTTTTACCATATTATGCAATGGTATGAGATAAGTTTTCTCTTCAAAACAGTTTAAGGGAACATGTTTTATTTACATATAAAGAAATCATGCTATATGTTCAGATTTCAATAGTTATATTATGCCTTACAAGTTATCAGATATTATGTTCATCAGTATGAAACATATATGTTAAAAAAACTCATGAAATCATTTTAGTATGAAATGTTTATACGCACGTCATATCCACAAAGATTATTCTGTTTATCATGCATTCATGCATACTGTTAAATCTTCATGTCACACCTCCCTTACTGAGCAAAGTGGGTTGCTCAGATTGCAGGAACATCCTATAGTGCAACCAAGACTCTCAGCCTGGAGGAGCAATTTTGTATTATCTAGAACTAATCTTAGACGTTTTGAGTTTTTGTGTATATAAGCAAAAGTGATGTATATATTTAAATAGTCTTCCGCTGTATTAGAGCTATTATGTCCACATACTGATGTATTTTGTATAAACAGTTCTAAATGCTCTGACTACTATCATTTCCTTTAGGTGGACTAGTATATTCAGTTATTTTGCAAATGAGTACATTATTACATTATGGGAGTTCCCAACCCAAGAAAGAGTTAAAGAATCAGGATGAGAGAAGAGAGAAAAGAAGAAAAAATTTTATACTCATTTTAGTTGGTTCGTGTTAATATCAGGCACAAGCTTGGTATTAGCATGCCGGTCCGACTCCGAATCATATTACGGATTTGGGTCGTGACATTGACTTCGAGGTAAATGTCTCAATCAAGAGGTTTTTTTTTTTTTTTTTTTTTTTTTTTTTTTTTAAATGCCTAGTTAAGTATGAAGAGTGAAAAATAGAGAAAATTAACAACTACCAGAGTACTTGGACTGCTTCAAAGTAAAAATTAAATAACACTAAATAATTCAAAGTAGAAACTTGATGAATAGTAACCAACTCGAAGCATAGAATTCAAACATCAAACTGATTTGAAGTAAGCATGTTCATGAAGTGAAAGTAACATGTTCATGAAGTGAAAGTAACAACTAAATACTTGAATTAAAGTTTACAATAGAAATGTCTACAGAAATAAATCAAGAAGACTTACAAGCATCAAGCTTATTCAAATTACTCTTTTGTGCCTTTTATAAACATTGGAGGAAGTTATATGGAAGTTACATTGAGGTTATTTCAAGCCATTAACTTCCCCATGAACATTGAAACAATGACAAATGTTTTTCACATGGTATATGAAAGTTATTGGAAGTTATTTCTAGCTATTAACTTTCCCATGAAACATGGAAACAGTGACACATAATTTCCACATGTTACACTTAGGCTTTTACTCTCTTATACAATGACAAGTGTTATCCACATGTCATTCTTTGCCAAAACACACATAGCATTGTTACCAAATTAACATGTGATGGTGGTCATGTTATATATTTAAAATGTAATAAAACAAATGCATTGACTTTCTTTTCTTCTTATTATTTGAATTTTCTTCAATTACATTTCTATAAGGACAAAATAAAAGGAAAGTAGGCCAAAATATTCACATCAAAATGATTTTATTAGCCATCTCGATCTCAAATAAGATATTTTTGTTTTATTATTACTTTGTTGTAATTTTAAACAAGTATTACATACACTTAGTAAACCCCAATCAACACATCCTTTTATAACTTAATTAAATATGTATTTCATTTTTTAAGACAATTAAATGTTATATAGTCTACAAGTTTATGCCCAACTAAGACTCATTCAAGGTAATATAATATTTCTTAAACATTTGTAAAGATTTGAAATTAAACCAAACAAATTAAGAAATCTTCTTGAAGATAAATGTAATTTATCTTTTATTTGTCCTCACGAAATGAACTAAGATTATTTTCTGCAACATTATTAGGTATGATATGTCCAACTTTTGAAAGTTCTAGTCCGTTTTCACGATTAATTGTCCTAATAGTGATCTGATGAAATGCTAAATATAAATATAACGGCATACAGTGACACAATTAGGAAATAAGAACGTAATAAATATGATTGTAATGTAATAAAAAAGAAAGAAAATTGTGATAATTTTAAGAGTAGGACAAAAAAAAAAAAAATTACTATGCTCATCTAATTCTTTGAAGAGCTTTTGAGGCATTGATTGTATAAAGCACAACGTAAACGAATTTTTTTTTTTTTTGGTGTTTTTAAATTGAATTATCCCATATGGCCAAACGTAAATTGACTTTATTTTCTTCAATTGAATGATGTTCTAGTGATGTTAATATGTGAAGAGTAAGGAAAGGTATAATCCTGCAAGATATAAATAAAAACATAAACATAAAGAGCAACATAAACGTAACCATAAACCATGCTCTAGAAAGCCAGTGACAATCCTTTTCTGCATGTGACTTGCCACATCGAGAGCAACTTGGTTGTGCATTACCAGTAGTGGTTTGGTTGCTTGTCTCTTAACTATGACCACTCTGTGGCCCTGTTGGTCTGGGCTTCTTCTTTTGTCTATCTTCCATGTTAGCTTGGGTCTCATTAAACCCTCTCTCAATCAACAAAGCCTTGTTCACTATTGCTCTATAAGTGGTCAACTTAGAGGCCATTACTTGTGTCTTGATTCGAGGTCGTAACCCCTCCTCAAATCTCTGAGCCTTGCTATCTTCATCTGCTACTAATGTAGGAGCAAATCTTGGTAACCTAGCAAATTCAGCCTCATATTGACTAACAGCCATGTTCCCTTGCTCTAGCATAATGAACTCTCTCTTCTTCTGGAGACGAGCACTCGTAGGGATGTACTTCTCATAGAATGCTACCTTAAAAATTTATCAGGTGTAAGGTTATGGGTCCCGATTATGCTTGTACTCTTCCATCTGCCACCAATCATATGCATCACCTTGCAGCATGTAGGTAGCATAACTCACATTTTCTTCCTTAGCACACCTTAGCACTCTGAAAGCCTTCTCCATCTCAGTTAACCATTTTTCAGCTACCAGGGGCTTAGTGGACCCCTCAAAAGATGGTGGATAAAACCTCTTAAATTCAGTCATGTTACTCTGATGTCCTTGGCGTTGCTCCATCATCCTTGCCACATTATTTCCACTAGTGGTTTGCTTTTGCATCACCCCAATCAAAGTATACATCAATTGAAACATATCGGGTTGTTGTCCTTGGTTGTCAATGCCAATACCATCAGTGTTTTCAGGGATGTTTGCAACTCTCCTCTTATGGGGTGCCATCTTAACCTATAATCATTGGTCAAAACACCAAAATTTTATTCAATTTCAGAGTTGAGTTCTTCAAATAACATAAAATGTATCATAAGCAATACATAAAGCGTCCTAAAACCTATTTCCTACCCCACTCACAATTTATCAATAGTGCTTTCTAAAGATCAAACCTAATCATAACATCTGTAGGATCATAACCTAGACAAGACCTCTATAGAATCATAACCTAAGCTTTGATATCGCTTTATTGTCACGCCCCGAACCCACACCCCAAACCCAAAGCATGAGCTCAACATGTGACAACAATCGCACACCCATAAAGCTTTGTCTTACAAGTATTCCAGGCCTTACTAACAAATTTCAATAATAATATCCTTGATATAAAATCTCCAAAATAACATACTAACTAGTAAGTTCAAATTAATTAAAATCCATACATCACTAGTCCAAATCTTGATAAACAAAAGTCTTTCATAAGGTCCCTAAATAGCAAATAAGAAATACTAATATTCATGCCTAGAAGTCCTTCCCACACCACTCCCTCGCAACGTCTAAGCTAGAAAATCCTCAGAATCTGAAATGGGAAAGAAATGGGGTAAGCCGAGAAGCCCAGTAAATAACCAATATCCTTATCCAGTCGAATCAAACATACATTTGTTGAAAACAAATACATATAAGTACTACAAAAATTCTTAAACGATAATTTTGATAAAACAATTGGTTTGGTTCACAAAATAAAATATAATTTTATTTGCAAATACAAATTAACATATTAAAAAATAAATACAGATACAAATATAGATTCAAATACATATACATATATAAATTCAAAAAAAAGATTCAATACAGATACATATACTGATACGGATACGGATACAGATACAAATACGAATACAAATACAAATATAGATACAAAACAGTCTTGGTGACTATAGCCACATTATCCCTGTGACAAGGCCTAAAAACCACACATAGGTCGGTGGCAAACCCCAGAATGAAACTAGTTTCGGTCTCAACATATATCCTAATTGGCAAGGCTTAGAACATAGTCAAACTGAGAGGTTTAAAAAAAATCAAAACACATTTAAAATACATTTGAATTCTATAACATAGAGATTATCAAACCTTACTCAAATTTTGCGTACAAAGCAATATCAGTTTAACAAATAAGGTTTATACTATAAAGGAATTTTACAACATATAATTACATGCTTGATCCGAATTTTTGAAGTAAACAAATACTTTACAATTAAAATAATTTTCTAGATATTCCAAAACAAACTGATTTTTTTGGCATTTTAAAGTTAACAAAAGGTAAGCAAATAGGAATATTTAATACGTATAAATTTGAGAAAACACTAGTTAAGGATAAAAGTTAGTTACCTCTTGCAAGTAACAGATTGTGCAATCCTCTTTATCTTCTCTTTTCAAAATTCACAAATCAGAGCCTAATCAATTATACAATAGTCAAAATAATTAATTGATATCAGAAATTTACTGTTTACTTAGTGACTAATTTATTTATTAAACTAAGCCTGTGTTTGGATCCTCTATTTTGGGAATGCATTTTAAAGAATGCATTCCTGCTAGAATGCATTCTCGAGAATACATTTTCTATAATGCATTATGCTGAAAATAGTGCGTTTGATAAAATATTGAAATTATTTATAAGAAGTGATTATGTTGAAAAGAATTGTATTTGGTTGGTATTTTAAAAAATACATTCTTCCTATTAAATAATATATTATTAGTATACATTATGTAATTAACATTTTTTTTTAAATATCTCAATGAAAAGCTAAAAATATATTTACTACCAATACAAAATTAACAATGTAATAAAGAAATAAAGTATTACATTGTGATTTAAAGTAATGTCTACTAATAAAAAAAATAGATCATGATTTGTACACATCTCCTTGCACACATTTTTATAAAATTTGAATAATGTAATAAAAAAATATAGAGAAATGTGTATTGTGTGTGCAATAGAAATATACACAAACCCTTTATGATAAAAAATATCAAAGACATCTTCTAAATAAATTTTCACAATTCTATACTTTGCACCAAACAAAGTGAACATACAAATAAAACCAATTTAGTTTTTTCCCTTTCAATTTTTCTTTTTTCTTTTCCACTCCCCCTTTTTTCCCACCATACACGTAAATTCCACTCCCCATTTCTTTTTTCCTTTTTATTTCCTTTTTTTTTTCCCCCCACCACCCATGTACCCCCTCTGCCTTTCTTTTTTCTTCTCCCTCACTACACATATACATTCCCCCTCACCCATCTCATTTTTTTCTCTCTTTTTTCTTCTCCCCCACACTACACACATACATCTCCCCTCACTCATCTCATTTTTTTTTTTCTCTTATTTCCTCCTCACAGTTCACACCCCTCCCCTATTTCTCAGTTTTTTTTTATCTAAACATTACAAATAAAAGAAAAGGGAATAAAAGAAAAAACATAGTGTGACATAAAATCCAAACATTACAAATAAAGTGCTGGAAAAAGCACATCATAACAAGTTTACATTAAACAAAAAAAAAAACATTACTAACAATCATTCCAAATCATCACTGGTTCTTTGATACAAAATAAGAAAATGAGAAAATAAGAATACTTTTTCAAAGATAAAAGAAAGAAAGAGAAAAAATAGGGAACACATTAAAAAAAGAGAACAAAAGAGAGGGAAGGGAAATAAAAGAAAGAAAGAGAAAACTTAAGCAGGGAAAAAAGAGTTGTTCGAGTAATAAACTGTTGTAAGTGGGTCCCATTTACTTTAACAAAAATTAAAAGTAGAAGCTAGAATCGAAATCCAAAATATTTTAGATTCTGACTTCTGCTCTAGAAATGAAAATTTGCAAAATGCATTCCGCCTAGAATGCATTTTGCATTTTTTAAAATCCCAACCAAACATCTCAGATTTTTTGTAGAATACATTTTATGTATAAAAATCTGTGAAATCACTTTTAAGTAGAGAATCCAAACACAGACTAAGTATCTATGGGTGTTTACTAATTAATAAGCATTTCCCAAATAGTCTTCCGTATCTCCCCAAAATTCTCAATGTACGAAATTAAAGCCTTAGGTTTCTTTCTCATTATTATTATTTTATTTTATTTCTTCTCTCAAGGACGGACAGGAATAGTAACAAGAACCTACTATCAATCTTGTATGTACTTCACCATTAAATTTCATCCATATCTTCACGTTAATATACTAGCTAGTAGCCTAGGTGTTGACATCTCCTTTTGTTGTTCAAGCAAAATTACTAATAGGCATTCTTTTCTTTCTTTCTTTTTTCCTTCTTGAAACCTGATTCATGCTAATATACTTATTAGAAGGATTGAAACCTAATAAATCCAAGAATAATGATTTCGTTCCTAAAGTTAAAGCCGATTCAAAATACTATATACAGATTGTGAGGGAGGTTTTTGTTGCTATGCCACATGCCATAATGAGATTGGTTGGAACGTTGACTCAACTTTTGAGGGTAAGAGAGTTGAACCCAAAATTCAACCGAGGGCCCAAAAGCCGGCCCAAGAGCTAATGGGGCAGCTTCCTTGAAAGGCTTTGAATTGAGTCTGCTAGGCCCATATCATCATGAATAGTAGCACTACAATCCAATGAAATAACTTGTGTTAGTCAAAGCCCAAAACAAGGGTCAAGTGGGGCTTTCCATGTCTTGTAAAGGACTTGAAATATAGATAATAGCTTGAAATAATTGTAATATAACTCAGATTTATTAAAGAGATATTAAATAATTAATAGTTTCATCAATAATTGATGTTTGCCAAAACATGAAGGTGTATTCGTTAGTTAAAGCCCAAAACAAGGATCAAATGAGGGTTTTCCGTATTTTGTAAAGGACTTGAACTCAAGATAACAATTTGATATAGTTGTAATATAACACATATTTAATAAAAGGATAATACTTCCCTTACAAACTGATTTCTGCCAGATTGCAGAATAGAATCTACCATGCTTAAGTCAAGAGGAGCAGTAGCAGATACAGCAGGAAAATGGTCCAACATGAGAGTTTTGTTAATAAGAGCCCAAAACAACAATAGAATGAGACTTCCACTATTTCACAAGGGATTTGGACTTAAAATATAACAACTTGAACCAAATGAACTTAAAATCATTAATGCATGGATTCATCAGTGATATCTACTGCAATAGAAATAACTCTTAATAATGAAGTTGTATAGACATAAAAGAGTTTGACTAAATGGGAGAGAGTCAGTCATATGAACCATGCATGTAAGGTGAAATGAGAGTGTTTAGGCCTTTGAGTGGTGAGTCTCAGGGTTAAAGAAGACCATCAGCTCAATGTAGTATCTATAGTTGTAACCCGGATTTCTACAATGAGGCACTTTTGGGGATATAAGCTTAGATCATGATGTTTCGGATTTGGATTGGTGTTTAGGGTTAAGGTTAAGGATCAGAGTTTTAAGGTTGAAGATGACCTTAGAACTCTCTGCTTGAGAAGATCAACCAGAGAGTTCTCTAGAGAAGAATAGTCTGATTACTGTTGTAATGAGTTACAGAGCATCCTTATATTCTCAGTGGTGTTATGATCTGATCTGGTTGTGGGTTAATGTTTGGGATAATGAGGATGATAAAAAATGGTTAAGATTGTGATGTCTAAGCTGCCCTTTAAGGTGATGTTTAAGCTTCTTATTTATAGATGATTTTTTTTTTTGTGGGAAATCAAGTTTTCTTGATTGCCCTTAATCATGAGGTTTCAAATATCAAGGGGAAGAGATAAGATTCCCTTGATGATGGGTTGGTTATGCATGCTTCTTGGCTTTGGTTTCCATGAAATAACAGCTATGCCTCCCAGTAGGCACAGGACAATTATTCTGGTGGAATCCTAGGCCTATAGGACTAACTTCCCTCCTCCAAACCAAATGCACTAAGTCTTACAAGTAGAGGAGTGAACCTAGCACAGATTTGGGTTGCAGTGGTCACTCCCTCAGCCTTCATTGGCTGGTTGTGTGATGATTATAAAGAGAAAATATGGTTTTCCATGCTGCCACGCATTACTGCCGCGTCTAGTGGCCAATGGCGACCGGAGCTCTTGTCATGATTGCTATTCTGGTGACCAATGCATGAGTTGCAGAACCTATTGGCTTGAAGAAGATAAGCGATTAATGTGGGCTTGCTTGCTGTTAATAAGTCTCATGCAAAGGGGCTGATTAGCTTTAGTTGTAAGTTTAGGTCATTAGAATCCTGCCATGGAGCACCGTGCCGGTGGCCATCATTTCCAGCAACACTTTGGACCAATGAATGAGCTTGCATGTGTCTCTAAGGCCTAAAATATATTAAATGGTGAAGAAGAGCATGTTAACCCATCGCTGAAAAAGTAAGAGAGAGAAACGTGGGCCCCATGGAGAGTTATTCCTTGTTTCATCTTTTATTAAATGCTGTTCTGACTTGTGGGACCCATGGACTGGCTTTCCTAAGCTAGCCAAGGCTGAGTTAAGGCTTTGAGCTTTCATTTGGGCCCTCTTTATTCAATAAACATCCCTCTTTGGCCCGAAATAATGTGTTGGAGCAGACAGTAGGAGTATTTGGACTGGGCTTCCAATTGGACATGGTCAAGTGCTCTGTAGTGTGCTTAAATCATCCATTTAATACTAGATCTTAAGGCCCATCTCGGCTGGGTTAGTGAGTTGCAATGATAATGGGCTAAACCTTCAAGTTGTGCTTGCTGGACTTCAGCAGTAATCACATTATTTGAGCCCAATCACTTGGTAAAGGGGTCAATTCATTTTTAGGCCAAAAAAATGGGCATCTACATTTAGCCCCCCGAGCTCGTGGCTCACTTGTGGTGAGGCACGTGCGAGCAAGATTGTTGTTGCATTTTGCAAATCATGAAATTCAACTTGTTTTGTCGATGAGAAGGTGACCATGGCTGCCTCGGATTCTTGACAGTCGAATTGGCCATTTTTTTGAAGAAGCTTGATCAATGATGGACCATTTCTACCATATGAGTCATGCATTCTTTTGGCAAGAGGGATCTGTCAAAGACAAATGTAATGGGCCTGCAAGTTTCCATTCTATGGAGATCCTTTGTTGTCCTTGAATTTAAAGGGAACAACTCAAGTCTGGAGGAATGTTTTTACTTGATTTCTACCACAAATAATGTCACCTCTTGTTTCTGCCATATGCATTTGCCATCTGCTATTGATACTGCTAACTACAGACTTATTGGTGCTTGATGTTGCCATAAATTTGGCAAAACATATGCATCATGTATTGATATAGTGCAAGTATTTTTGCAAAATCAACAAAGTTAATGTCATAAATAAGTGAGAGAATGAGCAAAACCTGTTGCTGTTTTGGCAGACTTCAGCAAGTCCATAGAGCATCTACTAAGTGAGAGCTCAAATTTCTGCCATAGTTGAATACAACCTTGCATGAACACTTTAGTGTATAGCTTTCGTCTGCCCATTGCCTTGCAGATAGGAAGGTGTGGAACAACAATATATGGCTTGGTAATGTACTAGCACCTCTTGGATATTGTTGTTCACAAATGGAGTGCTATTGTCAGATGATCTTGTAGAGTATGGAAAATTGTGTTAATGATGTGCTCACGAATGAAGTTTGCCACAAAGTACTTAAGAAAAATCAAGGGTAGCTAGTGCTTCTTTGTTTGCAATGAGTTTTCTCTCTTGTGGTAGAAATGTTATTGAATCCTTGAAGAATATGACCCGAGTGTTTAGGCATTATGAATGCCTTCATAGATCTTCAAAGAGTAAGAGATGGACTTGAAGATACAATCTTTTCTTGTGTATTGATGCTAGCATGAGCCATGTGATTGAGTTGGCGAAAAGAGTCTAGATGAGATACCACCGTTGTGTCTGCGGCATAGTTTTTGCAAGAGACTCCTTTATTTGCACTTAAGTGATGTGTTGCAGAAATTGAACAATGTTGGATCTCATTCCGTGGCAAAGATAGGTTCGTGACTAATGTTGGTCTCGGCCATATTTTAGTGGCTTTGCTCCTTCCATATTGATGAAGTAAAGAGACGAGCACACTTGATGAATTGCCCACTAAATCCTTGAGATAAGAGAAATGATGTTTCTGCCAAAGAGCTGTTCAATTCAACAGTGTATATAATTCATTCCGCTGTAGACTCTATTTGATCAATGGCAACCAAAGAAGGTGTTACCCAAATATCAACCTAAGAGGGGGGGTGATTTAAGTTGAGGCAAACTTTTCAATTTATATGCGGAATTAAAAAACTATCTTCAAATAGCAAATGTTGATTTAGCAAATGTTTGATCACAATTTAATTGCAATATAGATATGATATGAAATCAAGCACAAGTATATATATAAGCAATTAAATATGTAAAAGATAGAGAGAGAGAAAATCAAACACAATGATTGTTATCGAGGTTCGGCTTCCCCGCCTACGTCCCCGCCTCAAGAACACTTCTTGAGGATTCCCAAATCCACTATTTGACAATCTTCTTTCGGGTGAAGATCAAAACCGTTACAAATCTTCCTTACACTGTGAAGAGTAACCACCGAGTGAAAAATCTTTTTCACTCCTTAGGATTTATACCAAAACCCACAAATCTTCCTTACATGGTGAAGAGTAACCACCCAGCGAAAAATCCTTTTCACTACTTAGGATTTATACCAAAACCCTAACAAAATACTCATAGGTTTCAACAAAGTATTTGTTGTACAAGATAAGGCTCTCTCAAAGAGTAATTGTACACAATATGCTCACTCTAATAGTATATCAAGGATTTGATCAATATGGCTCAAAAAGTGTTTAGAGAAATTTGATTTTCAATCAAGGATTTTGAATGATATGAAAATATAAGCTTGAGAAATGATGGATTGATGTAAGATATTTTCTTTTCTTTCTCTGATTTCTATTGTATGCTCTATTGTCTTTGTTTCTCTCTTCTATTCTCTTTATATATTGTTCAATCAATCAACTAAAGGAAATTTGAATTTGAAAATTTTTGTTCGTTAGAAAACACAATCATGATTCTATATAATTTTAAATAATAAAGTGCCAATGTCAGAAGGTGGCTTTAACCGACTATTGAAAATGGCAATTAGCCTTTTGAATAATTGGCATGACTTTTTAAAATTCAAATAAACGGTGCCAATGTCAGAAGATGGTTTTAACCGATAATTGAAAATGGCAATCAGCCTTTTGAATAATTGGCATGACTTTTTAAAATTCAAATAAATGGTGCCAATGTATGCCAGCTTATATTCATTGCTTTTCTGCACCAAACTTTGCTGCAAGTCTTTTGCGGAGCTTTGATTCTCCAACGAACACAGACTTAATTCAATCAATCAAACCGTCTTTTTTTTATTTTGAAATCTTTTGAAAAACTTTTCTGCTTAAGAAATTTTTCAGCCGTAATTGATATGTTTGCGTTCACATTGCTGTTTTTGAATTTCAAAAATATCTAGCCATTAATTTTGACTTTGTCAATATTTTGAAAAACTTTTATGTTTCAAAAATTTTTCATCCGTAATTGATATGGTTGTCTTGCATTTTTGAATTTCAAACAATCAAGTTGCTTTCTTTGAAAACTTTTCTTCTTAAGAGATTTCTTCACATGACTATCTTTAAATATCAAAAATATCTAGCCATTAATATTAACTTTGTCAATATTTTGAAAATTTTTTCTATTTCATAAATTTTTCACCGTAAGAGATTTCTTTGTATTCTTCACATGACTATCTTTAAATATAAAAAATATCTAGCCATTAATATTGACTTTGTCAATATTTTGAAAAAATTTTCTATTTCATAAATTTTTCACCGTAAGAGATTTCTTTGTGTTCTTCACATGGCTATCTTTAAATATAAAAAATATCTAGCCATTAATATTGACTTTGTCAATATTTTGAAAAAAAAATTTTGTTTCAGAAAATTTTCAGTCGTAAGAGATTTCTTTGTTTTGAATTGCAATCAATCTAACCGTTATTTTTGAAAATCAATTTAAGTTGGTTTTAAAGTTGAGCCTTAAAGATCAAATCTTAATAAACTTTACAAAACCTAACTCTTACTTCTCATATGTCTCGGAGCATGATCTTTGAGCTTAATTTCTTTGTCTTGAGACTTGATGACTTTGATCTTCAGCAACTTGTCGACTTTGCATTTGCTTGATATTTGAATTGGCCATGTTGGTCCAATTAAATTAATAGTCAACATTATGCTTTAAACATAAATCATTAGTTCATATGAAAATATCATTAATAAATAACTTAAAATCATGGTTATCATCAAAACTATATGAATGTCCTTGGATTAATTAGCCAATTAATAATTATTGAAACCTTGAGGCTAACAGAAGGCATGTACGTTGATGGATCTCCAAATGATAGAATCCCATAAGTGCTTTCTTTAGTTTGGATGAACTTTTTTTTTAATCTCTTTTAACCAAATTTAACGGTTTTTCCCTTAAGAATCAATTTTCAGGTTGGATTCAATCGAATCAAATCAAGGAGCTCCCTCCCCAACACATGCATGTACTTCTTTTCCTTGTTATTTTGATTATCCTTCTATTAAAATATGATTGTGTGATTATTTGTATATATATTTTTTAGGATAGTTATGTTTTTAATTCTTTTTTTTTTTATATGGAATTTATTTTATTAAAATTTTATGACTTAGGAGCATGTTAGGATGAAAACTATAGTTTTAAAATGTTAAAAAATATGGAGGAATCGGTTTTCAAGAGAATTAGTAACTGAACTCTCAGATTAAAATCTATCGGGTCCTAGGTTTTTACTTGGGCACCGATCGGGTTCCAATTTTTACATGGGTACCAAATGGGCCAACTTGAACACCGATCGGCACTAGGAAAGGCCCGATTGATTGCCTCTAAGAACTAATCTAGGTTTTATTAGGATTTATATTGTCTGGTACAGAAAGTATTTTCCTATTGATTCTGCCATGTTTGTATCTGATTGGTCTTGATCTTAACATGTTACGTTTAGTTGTCTAGATATGTGGTTAAGGATTTTTGCATGAATACTTTCAATTGCTAGGTGATTAATCACAATTATTCATCTTGTTTTGCATGTATTATATATGATGTCACATTAATGCGAGTTTGGTTTATATGCATTAAGTCGTGAACTATAGATTAAGGGTTCTCAAGAGATTGATTTAGGTCAGGTTAAGTGGGTGCCTAATATCTTCCCACTCAATCCTCTAGCCCCCAAACCCCATTCTTTAGGGGAAGTAGATTAATATGTTTGTCTTCTTGTTCTATCTTTTAGATTGTACATTAGGACACAAAGCCTTATACTTTGCTTTTTCTTATATTGTATCTAAGGCAAAAGCATTGTAATTTATTCAATTTTCCAAAAATTTTGTATATTTATTCGTTCAATCAATAAACAAGAAGTATTCTTTTCCTTAGTTTTTATGTAAAAGCTAAGTGGCAACTCCATTGTGAATTCTCCTAAAGATTAGGATGGTAACCAGTGTAAGTAACCATTTTTGAGAATCATGTTTAGACCTTTATTGGTTAAGGGTTGTGGTTCTCACAGTGGCAACTCCACTGGGGACTTAGAGGGCTAAACTCTAGAGTAGGATCCTTAGTCTATAGTTCACAAGTTGTTTGCATTGTTTGTTACTTTCTTTGATAATTGTCATTTTTTATGTCATGCATTGCATGTGTGATTTTGCATTGTGTGTTGGTTAGCCCGGAAGCCACGATAGTAGTAGCCTTGAATCACGGTCCCCCTCGGATGCGGGTACCCTCGGCCAACCTACCACTCCATGAATACATACTCTCAACCTTCTCGAGCAAGTATATGTACTCGACTCTTTCACTTGATAAGCATAAGGATTTTTGTTTCTGCCACTTCTTTGAAAGAACTGATTTTTTTTTTTTTTTTTTGCAATTTCTTTGTTATTCAATCTTTGTCATGATTTTTTTATATATATATTCTTGTGATATCCCCATCTTTGTGGTGACATTCACCTATCTTGATAGTGTTCCCTTTTGGTGACATTATCACAATGACAATTCCCTTCCTATGGTGACGTCACTTTCCCTTGGTAACGTTCCCCCCTTGATGACGTTATCAAAGTGACAATTCCCTTCCTATGGTGACGTCGCACTTTGCAATGACAGCTCCCTTCATATGGTGGCATCATCTCCTCTTTTGGTAATGTTCCCTTTTTGGTGACATTATCACAGTGACAGTTCCCTTCCTATGGTGACGTCACTTTCTCTTGGTAACGTTCCCCCCTTAGTGACGTTATCACAGTGACAGTTCCTTTCCTATGGTGATGTCACTCTTTGCAATGACAGCTCCCTTCCTATGGTGGCATCATCTCCTCTTTTAGTAATGTTCCTTTATTGGTGACATTATCACAATGACAGTTCCCTTCCTATGGTAACGTCACTTTCTCTTGGTAACGTTCCCCCTTGGTGACATTATCACAGTGACAGATCCCTTCTTATGTTGACGTCACTTTCTCTTGGTAACGTTCCCTCCTTGGTGACGTTATCACAATGACAATTCCCTTCCTATGGTGATGTCACTCTTTGCAATGATAGCTCCCTTCCTATGGTGGCGTTTTGAAAAATCGTGATTTTACCATGTCATGTCTTTTGGACTCAACCAATCTTTGATTTTAAAGATCTTGATTTTAAAGAGGGCCTTTTGTTTTAATTTCCCTTATACTTGTGAGAGCTTTTTTTTTTTTTTTTTTTTTAGGCCTCCACTCAAGTATTTCGTTCTTCAAAGATTCATCCTTCAATAATAAACCAACATTATTCATTTGCAAGGATAAAGATGACAAGGATACGAGAGCCACGACTTTAATTTTTCATCCACCAATGATTGGGTATTTTTCAAAGAAATGGGAATCACGCAAACGTCCTTCTAATTTACCAGAATGGTCTACGGCGATTTCTCATGGTCCAGATACATCCTCAAGGATCACCATTTTGCTTGCCTCACATCATACGAATACTGCTAGTTCAAGATCGTACTCCTCCCTAGGCTAGGATATAATCGAGAAGCAAACAAATTGAGAATTTTTGTTTCAATGTAAATGGTGAAGTTTCTTACACGCTATTCTACTGGGAGTAGTTGGAGGATGTACTTAGTCGATGCAAACCCCTCCTTCATAAGGCTCGTCTCTATGATGCCGTGTATGCTTCCTTATTCACATACGATCATGATGATAACATCATAAAAGCATTATGTGAATGTTGGAGTCAAGAGACTAACACTTTTCATACCTCTGTTGGAGATATATCTATTACACCCTAGGACTTATATTTTTTGGGTGGGCTTCCTTGTACAGGAACTTTGTATGATGAAGTTGTCCCTTGTGTTGAAGAGCAAACAAGATTTGATCGACAAGGGCAACACTTTTTGCCTCCCAGTTGTTGTTATCTATTTTTAGCCTATCTTCATTTCCAAAATCAGATTAAGACACAAGGAAAAGTCAACATCAACGATTGGATTAGTTTATGGTTTAGAGGGCTTAGTAGATATAAAACTCCAAGAAAGCAAGCAAAGAGAATTGTTACACCAAAATCTAGCCAAAATCCATTTGGGATGGTCAGTGAACGTGGTCCATGGTCAGATGAAGAACACATGGCCTTTGTAGACCTTCAGGTTCCAAATGAGCTCAGGGAAGAAACTTATTTAGCGGCATTGCTTTCTTGTTGGTTATGTGCATTTGTCTTCCCCCTCAAAGATTTACATAATATCCAACCTAGTACCTTTAAGATTGCTAGTCTAATGGCTAATGGTCGTGTGTTTGGTCTTGCTGCTTCTATTTTGGCAAGTATCTATTGAGGCCTGACTATGATTTCTAAATCCCCTGTTTCAAGGAAGACTGATGGAGGCTTCGCTATTCACTATGTCTATGCATGGATAAGTCACTTCTTTAAAACTCATCATGTTGTTAATAGAAAATTGGATAAACCTTTAATGGTAAAATATTCTGGAGTAGGCTCTGCAACTGTTTTTGATGAGTTGTCAGCACATGAACATGTACGATCGGGCAAAAACTTCATTTGGCATGGAACTACATTCAAGATAGAATTTGATTAGACTTTTATCGATAATGAGAGTTTGTCCCTTTCGACACTATCTTATCTTATTAGTCTTCGTTCTAGATATTTGTCCCTTCGATGTGAAGACTACCATATTGTTAAGTCATATAGTCCCCACAGATTCAGTAGGCGTTTTGGATTTTATCAAGATATTCCAGGTGACTTAAAAGAACAAATTAATACAGGCCCTTTGGAGGAGATGTATCAATTTTATAAATCTTTTACACGTTACCGAACCTCTTCTAAGGTATTTGTTCCGGCTCGTTCCACTAATTTTGGGAGTCGGGTTACACAAGGTCATAAGGAGTGGTGGCAAAAAGTCTATGGGAATGATTTTACCAAAGGCACAGAACTTCTGGCTAAAATTGCATTCGACCTTGTTAAGCCACCTGTGAAAAGTAAGCCTCGTAAAGGACAGAAGGAACAATTAATTCAAAATGCTTCACATACTCATTTGAAGTCTCTTGTTGTGGTGCCCCCTTTAGAAAATAATTGCAAGTCAAAAAAAATTTCTAAGACCAATATGACTAATCAACACCCAAGTGAGAAGCATTTAGATAATATTCAACTTAACGTGGCCATTGAAGTTCTTGATAAGGATGCGCACAGTAATTTTGATCTTTGCTGGAAACATTTAAAAAAAAAAACATCATCGAATGCTATCGGTGTCGGTAATTCCGCTAGTCATGCCCCTACTCCTATTAATAGTGTGTCTTCCATTTGTAGACCAACTATTGAGAATTTCACAGTTAAAGGACGCAAGATTAATGTTTCCACTCTTCCACCTAAATTTGTGAGTCATGATGATGAGGTTTCCTCAAGACATAGTCCATCAGTTGGAGTTCCAGAAGTGTCTATGTTTCATGCCACGACAATTATATCTAATGTGCGCAAGAAATGAGCTTTAATGTTAGGAGACATTCTCTCAGAACTTCCTTTAATAAAGATTCCTTCAAAGGAAGAAATTGATCAAATCTATCATGAAATTGAGAGTTTCGGGGTTGACCTCAACCATTGAGAGAGCGTGTTGATAAATATTCAAAGGATGTCATGGATTACCTAGAGATGAAGGCATCTATGAGTGAGCAAATGAGTTTAAATGCTCGAACTTGTTGAGTGGAGGAAATTGAACTTCTTCATTCTGAGAGACTTAGTACCAAAGCGACCTTAGAAGCTGATCTTCATTTGACCAAATCAAGGATGGATCAGTTGAAAGTAGAACTACATCAATTGGAAATGTCGGTGTCTAAAATCGAGTCTAAACAAGCTAAAGAGGATGATGTTGTCAAAGCGCTAGAGGAAGAACTTTAAGTTGTTAAGTCAACTGATGTGGTTGATGACATGGATGTGGAGGCTTTGAATAAGATACAAACTATTCTGGAGATTGAACGTTCCAACTTGAAGGACTTGAAGTGGAAGTAGTGATCGTTTCACCGTTTCTACTCGTTTAGGCTATGTCTTTTATTTTCTTTTCCTTTCTTTTCTTTTTTTGTCATTTAATTTCATGCATTCCTTTATTTCATTGTAGCGCACTAAGAAACTATAAATATCAATGAAGATTCTT
>BKZX01023493.1:25423-39264 GCA_014362285.1 Fagus crenata
AATGAAGATTCTTCTTTCCTTTTTTTTTTTTTTTTTTTTTGTTTTTAAGGTGTGACTGAACTTAGTAAAGAGATACCAAGTTGCCTACGTACCCGTGAGGGATCAAGTCATCACGTAGTTCAATAAAAAGTTGTTGTTGTTGTTGTTTTTTTTTTTTTTTTTTTTTTTTGTGTGTGTGAGCAGTTTACGCTCTGACTGAGGAGCATAATGAACTTCAAGCATAGTAACCTTTCAAGAATTTGTCGTTGATAGGGCCAATCCTTAAACCGTCTTCAGCGACCAACTTGTATGCGCCATTTGTGTAGACTTCTTGCACTACGTACGTTCCATCCCATTTTGAGAGAAACTTATTTCCAGTGCGATGGGTTGTGATGATAGGTCTTCGTACAGCAAGGACTAAATCTCCAGCTTGAAATGATCGAGGACAAACCTTCTTATTGAAAGCCTTGGAGACACAAGCATGATAACATTCTAATCTTTGTTGTGCCTCGAGCCTTTTTTCGTCCAAGGCTTCTAATTCTTCAAGGCATAAACGAACAGTCTTCATTAGAAAGGTCTTCTTGAATGGCAATACTTAGTGAAGGAACTTGACGTTCTAGTGGCAAAACAGCTACTACCCCATAGACAAAGGAGTATGGCGTGGCTTGGGTAGGTGTTCGATATGTTGTATGATATGCCCACAAAGCTTCATCAACTCTTTCATGCCAGTCTCTTCTTGACTTCCCTACAACTTTCTTCAACAAATTGCATAGGGTTTTGTTAAAGGCTTCGGCGAGACCATTGGCTGGTGCATTATACATGGAAGAATTATGTTGCTTAAAGCCGAAATCATTGCAGAGTTTGTCCATTAGCTTATTGTAGAACTCATTCCCATTATCGGTGATGATGTAACGAGGCACGCCATATCGATAGATGAAATTTCTCTTTATGAAATTCACAACTGTTTCTTTCTTGACTTCACAAAAAGTAGCGACTTCAGCCCATTTGGAGAAATAATTTGTTACAGCTAAGATATATGAATGTCCATCTGAAGACTTAGGTGTGAATGGTCCAACCACATCTAATCCCTAAGCGTCAAATGGCCATGAAGTGATAGTAGGATGCAAGGGTTCAAGAGGTTGATGGATGAAATTCGCATGAAATTGACAAGCTGAGCATTTTTTTTGTGTAATCCATGCAATCCTTGACCATGGTGGGCCAATAATAACCCATTCGTTTGATTAGAAAATGAAGCTTGAGACCAGATTGGTGAGCACCACAAATCCCTGAATGAACTTCTTTAAGTGCCTTGACTGCTTCATCATCATCCAAACAACGAAGGAGGAGACCATCAAACGATCATTGATATAAGGCATTCTTGTAATGTACAAACCGTGGGGCTCGTCATCGAATCTCTGTTGTATGTTGAGTATCATTTGGTAATTTTCCATTTTCTATATAATCAATAAAAGGTTGTCTCCAATCTTCTCTATCTATTTCAAAGACTGAAATGATATTAACATCTGCTTCCATCTCATCATCATCGAAATTCGGAGGCACTACCCACCTTCGACATATGGAAACTTTTATTTCAGGATCTTGTACAGTAAGTGCAGTTGCTAATTTTGCCAAGGTGTCAGCTTGTTTATTCCCACTTCTTGGAACATACGTGATGTTGATGTAGTCAAACCATGCTAAAAGTCTTATGGCATATTTGCAATATGGGACCAAGTCTGGCTTTTTCACTTCATACTCCAAGAGCACTTGGTTTATGATCAATTTTGAATCACCGAAGACCTCCAAACGGGTTGTCTTTGAATCCATTGTCATTTCAAGGCCTAGGATTAGTGCTTGATACTCAGCAACATTGTTTGAACAACATTCGACAAGAGTGAATGAATATGGGAGTACATCCCCTTCTGGAGTTACGAATACTACTCTAGCACCTGCCCCATCATGTTAAGATGCTCCATCAAAGAACATCTTCCATGGTTGTGACATTTCCACAAGCATCACTTCTTCATCAAGGAGATCATTAGATAACTCCCAATCATCGGGGATAGGATGGTTGGCAAGGAAATCAGCCAGGGCTTGCCCTTTTATAGCTTTCTGCGGAACGTAGATTATCTCAAACTCTTGAAGTAAAAGAGCCCATTTTGCCAATCTTCCTGATAAGATTGGTTTAAACATGATGTATTTGATAGGATCTGCTCGGGAGATAAGTTGAATTGAGTGAGCTTGTAGGTAATGCCTTAGCTTTTTAATGGCAAACATTAAAGCTAAACATGTCTTTTCAATTGGTGTGTAATTAAGCTCAGCCCCATTTAGAGTCCTACTCAAATAATAAAGAGCATTCTTTTTCCTTCTTTATTTTCTTGTGCAAGAAGTACTCCTAGAGATCTCTCTTATGCAGCTATGTAGAGAACAAGTGGTTGACCATGTATGGGTGCTCTTAGGACAAGAGGATTCAGCAAATATTTTTTAATGCTTTTAAAGGTATTGCTACATGCCTCATCCCATTCAAACAAAACATCTTTCTTCATAAGTCGATTGAAAGGTTGGCAGTGTCCCGCCAAGTTGGTTATGAACCTCCTAATGTAGGCTAGTTTTCCCTGAAGACTTTTGAGCACATGGATGTTTTGAGGTTCAGGCATTTTCTGGATGGCATCAATCTTTGAGTGATTAATCTCAATTCCCCGATGTCGAACCACAAATCCTAGAAATTTTCCCAATGTAACTCCAAATGCACACTTCAAAGGATTCATTTTAAGTTGATACCTACAAAGTTGATCAAAGATCTGGCGAAGGTCTTGGATATGCTCTAGTCTTTTCTCTGATTTCACCACCAAATCTTCAACATAGCATTCTACATTTTTAAGGAGAATATCATCGAAGATCCTTTGCATTGCTCTTTCATAGGTGGCACTAGTGTTTTTTAGCCCAAAAGGCTTAACTTTGTAACAGTAGATACCTTTTGGAGTACAAAATGCAGTGAACTCTTCATCTCTTGGAGCCATACGAATTTGGTTATAACCAAAGAACCCATCCATAAATGAAAGAGTTTCATAACCTACAGTAGCATCAACCAAGATTTCTGTCAGTGGGAGAGGAAAATCATCCTTTAGACATGACTTGTTGAGATCATGAAAGTCAACACAAATGCGATTTTGTCCATTCTTCTTTCTCATAGGGACAATATTTGATATCCAAGAAGGATATTTAACTTCTCAAATAAAGCCAACTTCAATAAGCTTGTTGACCTCAACTTCGATTTGGGGATTCAACTTAGGTCAGAACTGACATTGCGCTTGCTTTATTGGTCCTACACCATGTCTTATTGATAGCTGATGAACATCTACTTTTAGGTCTAGACCGGGCATTTCTTTGTATGTCCAAGCAAAACATCTTTGTATTCTTTGAGTAATTCAATATAAGCAATTTCTTCCTCTGGAGACAAGTTTGCATTTACACAAATTGGTTTAGGATCTTTGGCCCTACCAATATTAATTTCCTTTAACTCATCCATTGTAGCTTGCACACCTTCTTCAAATGTGGGCGGTGCATCCTCGGCATCCTCTTTTATAGACAACTCTTCCTTCTTTTCTTCAATGATTGTAACATGATTCACCAAAGTAACAACATCATCTTCCATGTTTTGATTTGTGATCACCCTTGTGTGTCTTTTAGCTGTCAAAGTTTCTCCATTTTTTATTACCCAGATAGCTTATCGTTTCATACAAGATGGAACAAAACTTCGTATTTCCTTCGACTCTTGGGCAACAAAGTGTGCATTGTCGAACTTTTCATCAGGGACATTTGACCTCTTGTTTTTTCTTTGTTTTCTCTCTTCGTCTTTTGAGACTTGGGGAGTTGTTAAGTTGGTTAGTCACATGTGAACTAGATTTCAAGTATTTGAAACGAAATTGTTACTTTCTTGTGGTCCTAACCTATCAAAAACCGAGACTTGTGAAGTTGGTTGACCGAGGTGATAAAATACAGAGGCTTTCTTGGATGGCTTGAGAAATTGTTCTTCCTTTTCGGCCTCTGTTGTGATAACAAGAACATTGGTTTTCTGGATAGGGATGTGGATTGGAGTTGATGGAGTATATCCAATTCCAGCCTTAGACTTTTCCACGCCATACCCTTGGGCCTTCAACATCTTCTGAGTTTTGGTTAAGTCACGATCTTTTTCTCCAGAAGCTTCAGGAATAAGTTTACCTAACCCATTAGGCTCCTTGTAGTTGTAACCAGCTTTAGCCATAACTCTGTAAGCATTAGGGTCAAAACCCTCCTCAGTGCGCTTTGTAGGCAAACTTCCATGTTCAATGGTTGGTGCTTGGGATGGTCTTGTGAACCCTTGCAATGGTTGGCAAGAAAGTATTGTTTTAGTGATCTTTGCAACAAGGAGAGTTAATTCTTGTAAACTTTTCAGGATTGATTCTTCATCTCCAAAGAATGGGGATTGACCCTCATTTCTTTTAGTAATTGGAACATACCGCAGCACAGGAGCAAGCTTGATTGTCTCAGAGCCTTGTTGTTTCGTCTTCCCTTTAGAGTTCCCATTTTTCTTGGCCTCTTCCTCTACCTCAGTTGGCAAGTCGAGTTTAGAGATTTCAGATTCGAGTTTAACTTCTCCGGTTGATGGTGGGGTAATAGCTTGTATTCCTTTTAAAGTATCATCCTCTAAGTAAAACTTAGCGTCTACAAAGAATGACTCAACTTCAGTGAATGGTTTATCGTCAGCCATAACTCTCCTTATTTGTCCATCTTGAAAATATTTGAAACAGTAGTGATACGTAGATGGCATTACTCATGGAGCCATGGTTGCCCAAATAATAGTTTGTAAGAAGTCCTCGCGTCAATGACATGGAATAGTGCACCTGACTCCATATCGCCAATGAGCATGTTGAGTTTGATCTTACCAATAGCTTTTTGTCCATCTTGATTAAAACCCTAGATCATCAATCGGCTATGTTACAATTGATCTAAAGAGATCCCAAGATCTCTCAATACCTTAAGAGGTAAAATATTGACCGCAAAACCACCATATGTGATGCCCCGCACCACCTAACATTATAAATTAATTATATAATAGTCAAATATATTATGATGTAAATTATTGACAAGTGACTAGTGAATTAGTGAGGAATATAGTCAAGCTAAATGATTAATGTTAGTAACAATAAACATGCATATATGTTAATGGCATGTAGGATAATTAGTAATTGTAAGTTAGTTATTAGATGATTAATTAAGGTTAAGCTAATTAAGAGTATTAAAGGCTAATGGTGTTAAGTAAGATAATGCATGTTAATGGCCTAGTGAACTAATAGGAGTTGGACACATGGAATCCACTAGCTAAGCCCTCCTCTCCAAAGATGACACATGGAATCCACTAGCAAACGTCCACCCTCTTATAAATTGATACTTGGACTCCACTAACTAAATATCACCCACATACAAGGTGACATGTGTAATGCACTAGCCAAGATTTTTCCTCTAGAACCGGGCATGCATTGCTCCTCATTTCATTTCATTGTTCAAGAAGAAAGAAAGGAAAAAAAAGAGAGAGAAACTCTCCTTCTGCTGGCCGGCCCCCCCACCCTTCGATGTCCCTTATTTCTCTAACATAGACAAAAGAAAGGAAGAAGAACACAAATGCTCTTCTCCCCCTCTTACCCCACGGGTCCAGCAGCTAGGGGGAGGAAACAAATCCTTGTTTCCTCTCATCTTCCTCCACCATTCAAGTTAGAGAAAGAATCTAGCCTTCCTCCTTCAAGAAATAATAAGCTAGGTAAGGGTTTATGATTTTAGTCAAGTTTTGAAATGGGTATAGTTGAAATTGTTGGTTGATCTTCATGATTCTTAAACTTTGAGGTTATGGGTTTGTAGAAATATGATTTTGGGTTAAGGAAAATGAATTTTTATGGACATACATGTGGGATTTGAAGTGGTCTTTGCTGGAATTTTTATTGGGTATGAAGTTTAGGTGATTCCATGTTGGTTTCTTACAATTGATGATGGAATTGTTGTTATATGTGGATTTATATGGCTTGTATGTTCTGTGTGTGATGGATTACACTGATGTTTGACTTGATTTGGTACTGCATGTGTTGGATTTAGGAGGATTGTTGGCTAATGGTTGATGGGTTTTAAGTTTCTAGAGGAAAATGCAACCTGTCTCTGCTTCCTGTAGTGAACAGTAAGTTGCACGAAAATTCTGGGAGTTTTCTAAAATAGGAATGAGGAAACGGTTTTCTCTAGGGTAATCTCTCATATGTCTAGGTTATGTATATGGAATTTCATAGAAAAATATTGAGTTTTGATAATTATTTGTGATTTTACAAAAAAAAACTGTGCAAATCTGTCCATTTGACAGATTCTGTGTTTGTCGGTTTGAAATTGCATAATAAATCCAATATTTAGAATTTAAGTGATTGGAATAATTTTCTGGAACCCTAGGATGTATATGTTATTGATGGAATTATCCCCATGCAATTTTAGTATATAATGAATTGTGAGCATATATCTAAAGTCACCTTAAAAACTGTACTGACAGATTTGAGTTCATGAAAGTACTAGAATTTTAATAAATTCTAGATATACTATTTTGAGCTGAAATTTTGATGAGAGATGTTAAATACATGGTGTTACCTCACAATAAGATTTCAGGATATTTTGAGGTTTCTATGTTTGTCAAATGAATTTTTTTAAGATACTATTCCTGCAGAAAATTTGTTAAAGATGAGTTGAAAACACTGAAAGTTAGAAGAATTTATTCTCATGTTATTTTGAGTAGATTGGGTTGAAATTTGGTTTGAGTATTTCTTAGTGTGTTTAAGACTGGGATGAATTTTTGTATGCCTTGGTTTTATTGTTTGGTAGCTGAAATAATAGCAGGAGCCTTAGTGTCTTTTGTTTCTAATAAATTCATAACTCTATGAATTAATGTGCGAATGTGAGGTGTACCAAGCTAATGTATGATTTCTAAAGAAACTATGTTTTGACGTTTGATTTATGTGGATGCCTTGAGTATGATTTTGAGGCTTAATAAGGGTTTGGTAAAGATTAGTTAAGATAAGTTAAGAGAAATTATGGTCATAAGTATTGATTAGTTTTTTATGAGTTAAGGTTGGTATTAAGTTGAAACTAAGATTAAGTTAAAGTTAACTCAACTCCTATACTTGATTTAGGATAATCAAGGGAGGATAGGTGAAGCGATCTGCTTGAGACTCTTGGAATCCAGCTTTTGGATTGAGGTAAGGGAATGTGCCATGAAAATTTAATAGTCCATGTTTTAAGAATATATCTATATATGTTTTATCAATGCTTTCAGTAAACTCAGTTTGATACTTGTTTATAAAGAAAACGTGCATTGATTTAGAAACAGTTTTGAGTTGGGACAGTTAAGACAGATTTTAGAAGCAAGTTATGGATATGCTATGAATTTTGGCTTAGTAAGGCAAGAGAGAGATTGAAAAATAAACAAGCATGATATGTTTTATGAACACCTAAAACAGTTTTGAGTGTGATGCCCTGTAGACTGACAACCCAAGGCCACGAGGGGATCGTATGCCCTAAAGACATGGCAGTAGGCCTCGAGGGGTTTTATTCCCTGTAGACCGGCAACAAGTAAGGCCACGAAGGGTTGTATTCCCTGAAGATATGGCAACCCAGGCCACGAGGGGATCTTCGGATCTTTGTAGACTGGCAACCCAGGCCACGAGGGGATAGTTTCCCTATAGACATGGCACCAGTAAGATCACGAGGGGCAAAGTCTTAAAGATAAAGTACAGCTACATGTTCCATATAGTTTTGCTATATTATGCAATAGTATGAGATAAGTTTTCTCTTCAGAACAGTTTAAGGGAACATGTTTAGTTTACATATAAAGGAATCATGCTATGTGTTCAGATTTCAACAGTTATATTATGCCTTACAAGTTATCAGATATTATGTTCATCAGTATGAAGCATATATGTTCAAGAAACTCATGAAATCATTTTAGCATGAATTTTTTATACGCAAGTCATATCCACAAAGATTATTTTGTTTATCATGCATTCATTCATACTGTTAAATCTTCATGTCACGCCTCTCTTACTGAGCAAAATGGATTGCTTAGATTGCAGGAACATCCTATGGTGCAGCCTAGAGTCTCAGTATGGAGGAGCAAATTTTGTGGTATCTAGAACTAGTCTTAGACGTTTTGAATTTTTATGTATATAAAGCAGAAGTGATGTATATGTTTAGATAGTCTTCTGCTGTATTAGAGTTATTATGTCCATATACTGATGTATTTTGTATAAACAGTTATAGATGCTCTAACTACTATCACTTCCTTTAGGTGGACTAGTATATTCAGTTATTTTGCAAATGAGTATGTTATTATATTATGGGAGTTCCCAACCTAAGAAGAAGATAAAGAATCAGGATGAGAGAAGAGAGAAAAGAAGAAAATTTTTTATACTCCTTTTAGATGGTTCGTGTTAATATCAGGCACAGGCTTGGTATTGGCATACCGGTCTGACTCCAAATCATATTACGGATTTGGGGGTAGCCTAATGGTACTCATGTGTAGAATTCAATGGACTTAAGGGTCCAAGGTTCTACACATGGGGGACGCGCCTTGTGGGAAAATCCTTTGAGGGTGCAAGCAGGGGAGGACTCGCCAGGGTAAGCCTGGGGGAACAAAACCCGTGGATCCCAAGAAAAGGCATGCCCACAAGGACAAAACCTTGAGGAAGCTTCCGCTGCCAAAGAGGACAATATGTGGTGAGGGAGGGTGACAGCCTTCCCAATACCCAGACGCGTTTTTTGTAACATCCCTGGCTCTGATACCCTGGAGTACTACTCAATATTGTCCTCTTTGGGGCTTGCCCCCTCAAGGCTTTGTCCCTGTGGGCCTGCCTTTTCTTGGGCTTGACCCTCAAAGGATTTTCCCACAGGGCGCGTCCCCCATGTGTAGAACCTTGGACCCTTAAGTCCATTGAATTCTACACATGAGTACCATTAGGCTCATCATTGAGAGTTTAGAATAGATTTAGAATGGATTTTCAGCCAAAACCCTAAGAGAGAATGAGAGAAGATTATGAAAAATAAGGGCTGCCTCTGTTTTATAAAACCCAGAATTCACAGATCCAGTCGATTGGATCAAGCCTAAATAAGTTTCTGCCTGACTCAGTCACCTGGACACATGGCAGGGTCGCCTAGGATGGGACATCCAGTCACCTGGATCCCAACCAGTCGCCTAGATGTACCTGGCAGTTTCTCATTTTCTGATTTTTAACCCCTTTTTTCAATTTTAATTATTATTTAATCAATAAATACAGAAAATTGAAAAATAAATATTATGTTTAATATTTCGAATCATTACTCAAACATGTTATACATCCAAATTTAAACAAAACACATTTCTTCTTTCCTTAATTTAGTTCAAACATAGAACAACCAACCAATATAACATATTTTTCCTTTTCCTTGATTTAGTTCAAACATAGAACAACCAATCAATATAACATATTTCTCCCCTTTGGTTTCTCCCCCAAAATATCATATATTTCTCCCCTTTTGCATAAAAACATGAAAGCAATTACATTCATAGTTGTAAGATTCTTCATGCTAGTGGCTAGGAGGGATTGGAAGTTCGGTTGAAGATGCTTCAGGAAAGGATATGATGTCCCTTGCCGTATGACTAAGATGCCGATGATTTAAGCAATCTGGAAAGGATATGAGATGATGCCCATATATTAGGCACTCTCTCTCTTCTATCATACAAAGTTGCAGAAGTATCAACAGTGTATGAGAGGGATTTTTCCAACGATTTGGATGAGGAAGATATATTAAAAGTGTATGCCAGAGATCTTCCCATCGACCTGGTGTATGAGAGAGGTACTCCAATCGAGAAGCATGATCAATAAAAATATTTTTTTGTGGAAAATTGATCAATAATAATCTTGCTTCTATCTGAGAAGATCAAGTATTTGATTTTATAAATCTCTAAATGATGCTACATCCTCTTAGAGTTTTATCTTAAAAAAAAAAAAAAAATGGAAGAGAAATATCTGAGAGGTGTGATATGCAATGGAGAGGTGAAGCAAATTTATAGGACAGACGCGCAATTGAATGAACTGTTCAGATTTTGCTATGTGTCACGTGGGTGAATGAACGGTTCAGATTTAATCGATTATTTCACAACGTGTCTGACTTATCCACTCTCCTAAGCCAGAGACACTGAGAATTCTAGAATTGATATCATCTTTTTCAAAAAGACGATCTTGTCGACGCATCGAGACCTGAGTCAGCGATTTTTCCGTATAAGTTAAAACGTGTCGACGCATCGATTCCTGAGGCAGTGCATCTTTCCATATAAGTTAAAAGTTGTCAGCGCATCGGTTCCTGAGGCAAAGCGTTTTTCCGTATAAGTTAAGACTCGATTCTCAACAAAGTTGTCTTGGGAGTCGGATGACAGAGAATCGCACAGCTTTTCTCTCGGGAGTCGAATGACAGTTAAGTCTCACAGACTTCTCTCGGGAGTCGGATGACAGCTTGATCACACAAATTTCTCTCGAGAGTCAGATGATAGCTTAACACAGAAAAATTTTAAAGTTTATTTAACGTTCTCTGGTTTTCGATTAACTTCATCTCTCTCAAGCTTTTACCTTAATCTCCCTTAAGATTTTCTAAAATGGCTTCCTCTTCTTCTCTAAACACTCAAGAAGCAATTAATTTGAATGATGCTCTAAGTGTAATGCAAGTACCTCCTACAATGCCAGAAGTCTAGCGTCCTTACTTTCTTTCCCTTAACAGCCCTGTTAAGGTAAACGATTCAGTGATGCTGAATGGTGTAACTGCAACTGCAATAGCTACGAGTCTTTAAACTCTAGAAGATGGAAAGATTTTAGCTGTGAGGACTGATCCTCAAATAATAAATGATTCAATGGCACTCACAATTTAGTGTGTTGCCTCTATTTCTAACATGGGACATCGTCTTCATGTTAGGAATCATGAAGTTAGAGCACTGCGTTCTCAAGTCACCATCTTGCAAAGGTTGCTAAAGGAAAGTAAGAAGAAGGTATGGGAGGTTAAGGAGGAGAACAAAAGGTTGAAGGCACTCGTGGATTCCTATGCCGATGATTTGGTAATCCGATCCACAGAGCAGTGCAAACCACTGTTGAGCTACAAAAGCAGTATAAGAAGCCACTTGCTGAGGTGAAGGAATTGGCTTCTCACTCTATCCCCAAGCAAATGTAATGGGAAGTGTAGTGCTTTTTCCTTTTGTGGTGGCATCACCTTTGCTGCTTTCTTTTGTGGCTTATCTTGTTCTCTTTCCTTTGTGGCTTGGCTTTTTAATAAACTTAAGATTGTTTCAATTATGAGTTTTATTTCACAATTTTTATGCATGAACATATACGCAAATATACATAAAACTGGGCATATAATCTAATGTTCAAACAATATAATTAGATAGAAGTAAAATGAACAAATTTATAAACACGATATGGATAAATTTATTTTATATTCAATTCTTAAGGTATATATAGATTTAACATAGTTGAATCAAATGGAAGGATAATAAATTTAAACTTATTTGATGTCAACGTATCTTGTTATACCTATATCAATTTAGTGTTCCCTCTTAAGGCAAGTTTGAATATAGCAAAATATCTTTTAGCATTCAAACCATCATTATCAATTATGAAAGAGGATACCTGACCGATTTTATCAATAACTTTTGCCTTTTTGTATTATCCCCAAGAATGACATTTCTTCCATCTTTTTGGTGAAGTAGTTGTGAACTTATTCACCCGTCATATGTCTTGATTATCCATTATTGAGAAACCACTTATCCTTGGTAGATTTGGATATCAAGCACACCTACAAGACAACTTCAAACAACCTTCTTTCGTACCCAAACTTTCTTGGGTCCACTAGGGTTAGCTTTTGGAGGAGTAATTCCTTTGACTACCCAAATCATATTTTTCATAGGACATGTATGAAGATTATGCCCTAATTTTCCACAATGTTCACATATAGGAAATTTTAAAGGATCATATTTCATGAAGAATTTTTGGTATCGTTTTTCTTTAATTCCCGAGTTATATCCAATACCCGCTTTGTCAAATACACATCTTTGACTTCCCAACAACTTATCCAAGTTTTTCTTTCCATTTGTGAGATTAGTCACAGTCTTGGTTAAGTCTTCAATTTTGAGTTTTAATCTTTTATTTTCATCTAAGAAAGGATTTGAATCATGGGCTATTTGTGATGATGTTTCCACATCTTTTGCTTTCATTTTCTCAATGGAGTTTTGTGATTCAATTTTCAACTTAATTATTTCTTTTTCTAAAGATAGATTTTTATCATTTAAAGAAATAATTTGTTTCTCTAGAATTTCATTTTTGCTTTTCAAATCATCTAATTCTTTTGAAAGAGATGATATTTTCTTTTTAAAAGCCTTATTTTTCGAAACATTTTTCTCAAATTCTTCAACTATCTCTTCAAAAGCATTTTGTAATTCATCATAGCTATAAGAATTATCTTCTAAAGAATTGAGTTCGGAAGTTACCTCATCTTCATATGCCATTAAGAAAAAAGCTTCAGTAGAATCTTCTTCATCATTGGATGCTTGAGGGCTAATGCTTGGAGATTCATCTTTCTCTATTTGAGACAATTTATGAACAAGCATGCTGATCTTTGATTCTTCAACTTGACTTGCTTCTTCATATGTAGCTTCAAGTTTTTCCCAAATTTCTTTAGCTGAATTACAACTTGAAATTTCATCAAATTCTTTTGAGTTAAAAGCACAATATAAACAATTCATAGCTTTATAATTTAACTCAATGAGTTTAACATCATTTTCATCCCATTCATTTTCTTGTTTGGGTCTTTCTTGTTCTTCTACTATTTTAGTGGGAACATGAGGACCATTTACAATGACTTTCCAAATGAGATAGTCTTGAGCTTTAATGTATGTAGTCATTCTAGTTTTCCAATAACTACAATCACTACTAATGAACAAGGGTGGTCTATTTGTAGATTAACCTTCAAACAATTGAGGTCTAGATGTGTTTGCCATGATCTTATTTCTAAGATTCTTAAATCTATATGTAGAGCATTGGCTTTGATACCAATTGTTACCCAAATATCAACCTAAGAGGGGGGTGATTTAGGTTGAGGCAAACTTTTTCGATTTAAATGCGGAATTAAAAACTATTCTCAAATAGCAAATGTTGATTAAGCAATTATAAAAGCACAATTCAATTTGCAATATAGATATGATATGAAATTTAGCATATGTATATATAAGAAATTAAATATGTAAGAGATAGAGAGAGAGAATCAAACACAATGATTGTTATCGACGTTCGGCTTCCCCGCCTCAAGATCACTTCTCGAGGATTCTCAAATTCACTAATTTGACAATCTTCTTTCGGGTGAAGATCAAACCGTTACAAATCTTTCTTACAAGTGAAGACTAACCACAATCTTCTTTCGGGTGAAGATCAAACCGTTCACAATCTTCTTTCAGGTGAAGATCAAACCGTTCCCAATCTTCTTACGGGTACCGTTCCCAATCTTCTTACGGTTGAAGATCAAACCGTTCCCAATCTTCTTACAGGTGAAAATCAAACCATTACCAATCTTCTTACGGATGAAGATCAAACCTTTACAAATCTTCCTTTTGGTGAAGATCAAACCTTTACAAATCTTCCTTTTGGTGAAGAGTAAACACACACAATCTTCTTACGAGTGAAGATTAAACCTTTTCAACAAATGATTTGTTGTATAAAATAATGGCTCTCTCAAGAGTAGTAGTATACAATATGCTCACACTAATAGTGTATCAAGAATTTGATCAA
>BKZX01023494.1:0-15729 GCA_014362285.1 Fagus crenata
ATCGAAACATTCACTTTTAATCTCAAACCTCGAATAAAAAAAAAAAAAAAAAAAAAATTAACTTTTTTTTTTTTTTTTTTAACTTTTTACTCTTTTACTCTTACACTTTGAGTTTGGCAAAAATAACCATGAGCGGCTAGGATATTATAAGTTTCTTCCTCTTAACTGAATCAGTAACCTTCATTAGCAGATTCATTTTCTGTGTTAAGGAATATAGCAATAATCTCGAAACGGTACGCCGAAATATATTGGTTCCGAAATATTCTGTTTTAATGGACAAAATGATACGGTCATTGAAACAGAAGTGACAACTTTGCTCTTATATCCATAGTTGTGAATTCGTTCCGTTCCGGCCAGAACGACCGGAATTTCTCGTACTTGTGCGCAAATCGGAACGAAAAACCGCTATATTCCATTTGGGAAAAAATTCCGGCCCATTGGAATGTATTTCAGTCATTCTGGTGTGCTTTGGGAAATTTTGGCTGGTATGAGAATTTCGTCCATTTTAAAAACAGAGAAGAAAACTTTAATTTCGTCATCAACATCGGACTAAAAAATAGTAGGAGGTTTTGCAAATTGCAGCAGCCCAAATAAGAAAAAGAAGAAGAGAAATAGAGGAAACTAAAAAAAGAAAAAGAAAAAAGAGAAACAAAAGGAAGAACTGAAGAAATTCAAGGAAAAAAACAAACAAACAAACAAACAAGAGAAGAAGAAGATTAATATGGGAAGGAAGGAGGAGGAGAAGAGAAACTAAAAAAGAAACTGAAGAAAGAAGTAGCAGTAGCCAGCATATAGAAGAATGTCAAAAAGTAAGAAAATAAAAAGACAAGGGATGCTATTTTGTCCATGGCAATGCGCCCTTCCACGAATATTTTGTCACATATCGGCAATGCGCCCTTTGACAACCCTTTGAATTGTCCAGCCCCATTTTGTCCATGGCAATGTTTATTTTAATGCACCCTTTGACATCAATATTTTGTCTATATGCTCAACAATTCTAACTCTATCTTAAAGTACATCTTGAGAGATGAGTGATACCTCAACGTGTTTGACAGTTTTCAAGCATATGCTTATAAATTGCACAACTCAAGAATACTTGGTCAATGTGAAACAAGACTCTCACTTTAATATGCACCCTCACGTGTGGCGGACCAACCAAACACGTGGACCATAATAAGGGGAGATCTGCCCAACACCTAAGGGATGGCTCTGATACCATGTTAAAATCCAATGAGCCTAACTCAATCTCAAAAGACGCCTTGAGAGATGAGGATTACCCATGGCTTATAAATTGCACAACCCAAGAATACTTGGTCAATGTGGGACAAGACTCTCACTACAAAAAACTTGGTCTATTTCAACGCATTTATTTCGAGGGTTCATTAAAAATGGTTGCAATAGCATATAATTTTGTGAGGTAAACTAAGGGGCTGAAATATACAATTAATCTATTTCGACGGTCATTAATAGAACCATTGAAATAAACTTATATTACTCACCTCTTTTGACGGTGACCTTCGGAATATGTATTTTTTTAACCAAGCTATTTCAACGGCCATAAAAACCTTCGAAATAAGCATGAAATAAATTTATACTACTCAGCTCTTTTGACGGTGACCTTCGGAATATGCAATTTTTTTAACGGAGCTATTTCGACGGCCATAAAAACCTTCGAAATAAGCATGAAAAAAATACTTCAGTGGCTTCGCGCGCGACTACTCATTTCTGAAAAACCCCCAAATCGTGAATAGCAAACTTGAATTTTCGCAGAACTTCAAGTTTCAATCGTCAAACATGTGAAGTTGGTGAAGCTATAGTGTCCAAAACCCCCAAATCTTCAAAACCCCTAAATCATCAAAACCCCCAAATCTTCAAAACCCCAAATCTTCAAAACCCTCAAATTCTCGCACCAGACCTTGTCCTCGCTCCACGGCTCCACCCCTCATCACTCACTCCAATCAATTTCCAACAAAATGTAAGTTCCAACTTCGAACTTGATTTTGATTTTCGTTCAGATTTTTTAGAGAGAGAGAGAGAGGGTTTGAGATATGAATAGATCTCTGATTTTTTGGAAACTTCAAGCCTTCGACGCTCCCATTTTCAGGCTACCGGAGAACTGTGAGGTCGACAGCTAGCAAAGACGAGGTCATCGAAAGAGTCCTCTCCGTCATCAAGAGCTTCCCCAAAGTTGATCCTTCATTTCTACAAAAAGACGAGGTCCGCCTGTCATTTTCTCTTCGATTCCATTTATTTCCTTTGCTAATTATCATTTGATGTTATTAGTTTTGGATTTTATTGTTCGTTTTGATGTTATTAGTTTTGGATTTTGGATTTTGGATTAACAATTCAATTGTATTTGTGAATTTGTGATTTTGGATTAACCAGTGTCCCCTCCCCTGGGGTCTTGAGGTCATATATAACTATAAATTAAGTTTTGTATAAGCGAAAGAGGAATTTTGGGATTTAGGGGTTGGTGGAACTGAAAGCAGCTTATAATTCAGTGTTAAATGCTTGTCCAGTTGAGTTAGTAAGAGGTATTATTGTTAAAGGGGAAATTTTGCCGAGTTGTATTCATATAGCAACAGTTATACTTTGACTCTCTGTTTTTCTTTTTCCAATGAAACACCATATGTGTATTTTTCGTATCTGCTTTTAATTGTTGATTTGGTATTGATTGCCTGTTGTTAGTACTTTTGGGGTTATGCATTTCCTTTATTGACTGTATATTGTTGCTGACATAAGTTGATTTGTTGTGGCTTATTTTGATATGGATTTTTTTACATCGAAAAGATAAAGAAATTTCTATTTTGTGAGTGGTGACAACAAAGTCCTCTTTGTTATTGTCCAACTGGATTTTATTTATTTTTAATTTTTGACGTGCATGTTTGGTTCTTTATGTGTGTGTTATAAATTCTTATGTACTTTGCATAATATACACATATTTCAATGGTGGAAAAATGATATTGTATTTTAACAGGAAAAAATGATAGTTTGATATTACTAATATTGAAATGAAGTTAATTATTATAGCCATCACTAGTTAGTCTTCAAGTTATGCTCACCATTTGCATATTAAATGCTTCAAAACTTTGGCTAGCATGTTATCTTGTGTGACATTCTCCTCCTTTATATTTAGTTGCAGAGTCCACAGTAGCTCTGCTTTGGCATCTAAATTACTGGATCTCTGGTTATTCATCTGTAAGTCAAATAATCTTCCGAAGGTTTAGATGGTGCTTTAGTAGCCCTTAAAGTCATGATTTTTTTTCCATCAATATATAAGTATATATAACTGAGAAGTCTGAGCTTGAAATTGATCTTAGTAAGATATTGCTTCAATGATGTTCTTAAATTTTAGAAATCTAGAAGCTCAAACCATAGTTTTAACTTTTAAGCCTCTTCTCGTTGTGCATAGGATAGCTAATACAACCTTGATATTAAATGTTAACAGTATTCCTGTTTAATTTATTTTTCCTTCTATGTAGAAAGTTCTGCTGATGTTCCTATTATAAATGCAGAAAAATGATTTTTTATTGATTCTCTAGTATCAACTATTCCTGTGTTTTCACTTTGTCTACTATATCTTTAGTATGATGAGGTTATTGACCTCTGAATGCAAATATGTGATCATATGAAACATGGATGTTTCGCTGCCGGTACTAGAAAGAGTACACTTAATATTCTTTATCAAAGTTTTTTGGGCCTAGGCCACCATCTGTCTCCATCTTTCTGTTACAGTGATTTCTCTTGGGTCTCCTTCTTGTCATTTTTGTACATAATTAATTTCGGTCTATTCAGGTTTCCCAATATTGACAGAGAGGAAAATGATAATTGCTGCTTTTTCTGTTTTCTCCTAAATTCTTATCAACATTTTATTACTTAATTTTGATAATTTAAATAAGTTGGACGTTGTTCTCCCTGTTAAGTGGTTTACTTTAGCGTTTGTGTATCTTTTTATGGTGAAAAATTTTATTATAAATATTTTTCAATGAGTAAGCCATTCAAGTTGGGAATTAGTTCAAGCAATTCCTTTGCATTATAAATATATCATTTAAATATTTATATATATTTTTTTCAATTTGTCTTTTTTTCCTCTTCTTGATGATACATTATAATGGAAAGTAATTTCCTAAATGTTAGTGATATCATATACCATTGAATGAGTATTGCACATGGGCCACATGGAAATATTTTGCAAATAGTTTCGAAGTGAACTACATGTACTCACACATAGCATAAGTCATCACCTTGTTATGCATAAAACATAAGTTTATGGATTGAAAATTAAAAAAAAAGTAATGTGTTAATGACACGTTGGCTGTCTAATATCCATGAATGCCTTATTATTAGTGCATAATTGGAAGTGACTACTGATTTCATATGGCTGGTTATGACATGTTTCAAGTATTTACAAGAAAAAGAAAGCATATGCAGCAGCCATATGGTACCATTACATATAATTATTCTTTGCATTGGATATTGTCATTCTTGACCATTTCATGCACTTTTTAAACCTCATTTGATATATATATATATCCTTAGTTGGATTGTTTGTAGTTTATACATACTCATATCATTCATAAATGTAGGAAATGTGTTTAATAAACAAGAAGAATCGTGGTGAAAATAAAATTGTCCACACTTCCGGATCAAAAAGCTTTCAACAACGGAATGTGGAAGAGGTAATCTTCATTTGTTCATTTGTGGGTATTTGCTAAGCTTCTGAATTCAACTGGGTACTGTGTTTTTCTATGTTTTTAGCTTGTTTATTGGTTGGTACTTTTGTGGGTATTTGTTCATTTGTGTAATTTGAGCTGACCCATGTGTGCTTTCATGCTCATTTTGGTGTGAAAGTTGTTTGATTGCTGAGATATTGGGTTTATGGGGCTTGATTGTTGGTGCAAAAGTTGGTGTCTTTGGTGCTGACTTTGGTGAATTGGGTTTTTGGAGTGGTTACTTGAATGGTGGTGGGTGTGTTCTGGGTTTAGCTTGAGTTGAATGTGTGTGCATGCTGAGATTGATGTGATTTGGTTGTTGAATTTCAGCATTGTTATTCTATTTTGTGCTGTTTGTAGTCATTTATTTTTTGAGTTTTACTATTACTGTCAGTAACCACATAACTAGTACTCTTCTTATCATTTGGTTCTGCACTTGTACCAAACCTTGAGCTTTCATTTGTTGAAACAGCCATTGGCTTGACATTACTTTGTATACCCTTTGACTTGTTTAAACTTCATAAGATGCTTTCTTACCCCTGCCCTTCATGTTGTTTAAGATACAAACTACTGTTAGGGAGCCTTTTCTTCCCAAGAATGAGTCTGAGAGATGTCCAAATATTCCAGCACCTGAAAATAGAATACAAAGATGTTAGACAAATTCAAGTCCTAATTGGTGGATGGGAGCTAATACATAATACAGATACAAGAATGCGTGTGTTTATATGTAAATACATGCAAAAAACCTATACATCTTTCTTTTATGCAACAGTTTTTAATCTTGCTTTTAGTTAGGTGCTAGTAGCTGTAGGCAGGCACAAACTCTCACACAACTGTGCTTTTAATCTTGCTTCTAGAAAAAAATTATGAGGTGAAATAACAATATCTTGATTCTTGAGTGATCATTTATCCACATTTTTGTTAGGTCTGTGCTTTACTATCAAGTAATCTTCTCATTTGTATTTTCTACAATTTTACCCTTAAATAAGCAGGTTAAAACACAAAATGAGAAGTTGATCATCTTTTACCTTGTGAAAAGAGGCAAATTGTTAAAAAAAGAGAGGCAAATTATCATGGGGGCTCAAACATATTTTGGCACATGCTCAGGAACATGCTGCGGACCACAAGTTGTTTTCAGTTGTCACCATATTTTTTTCTCGGTTATAAGCACAATAGTCTTTTTTGGCTAAAATAAACACTATAGTCTTTGTTATAGATTAAGAGTGACCTTCAATAACATATATTGAAGAACAGAAAACATAGAACTTCAAATAATGCACATAATTCCTGTACATAACCATGCCAGGTGTTGAAAGTTTTATCATGAAATTCGTGGAGAAAGTTTAGGTTAAGGATAGAGGCTCCAAGAAATATAAAAGTGACAATCATAGATTCACACCAAGGACACTTTCCCCGAGGTTTGTCTATGCCGCATTGATTTCAAGGTAGTATTATTTTTTTTTAAGTAGCAGAACACGAGGTATCTCAATCTGCCACATACAGGTTAAGGTGCTTGTAATAATTTGACTTTCTTATTTCTTATTCAATGTTCTTTTGAATAAGGCAAAATGACAGATTCAATGTTCTCCTTTAACTACATGGACAGAGTATGTTGTTATGGGACATACTAATTTGGGAATTTGGTTTTCAATATTAGTAGGATCAGTAGAGTGGAAGTTGTAAATCATGTTATGTCATTAATTTTCACTTACAACTTAAATTATTGGACAGAGTATCTATTCTTATTCTAGTTAACTTTCTTTATTGTGCATATATGCTCTGTTGTTGCCTTAAACATAAGAGGCTGCCAAGAAAATTGAATGAGGCTGAAAACATTCATTATAATCAATAGGTCCTTAGATTCTTATATATGATCATATTCTCTACTTTAGGGAAATTATTGTCATACATATAATTGGAATGGTAGTGCAATTGCTCAAAACTAGAACTCCCACAATTGTGAATTACCACTTGACTGATCAAGAAAACTACTGCACCAATCTTCTGTTAATGTTAAGGAACCATCTATTGGTTCTGCTATGTTTAGAAATTTGTACTTGTTTGGTTCTTTTAATTGGTTTATTCTAGTTTCTCATAAGCTCTTAAGTAGAATCAATGTGGTTTATTTTTCCTTACATTTGTGTTTTGCCAAATGGTAGATAGAGAAGACAGGTCATCAAATTACTAGAGTCCAATTATTTGAGATCACCCATGTGCAATCTGATGGGCTAGCAGTAAATAAAGAAACACAAGATTCATTGGTATGGAGTATTCTAATCATAATGATATAACTAAGTTTACTAGTATGGTTTTGTTGTATGTGATATTAGTGCTTTTGTTTTTAGATGACGTTGAGGAATCTTACTACTCAAGTGAATGAGGGGTCATTGCAAATGTCTGAAGACCAAATGTTTGTGGAGGTATTTGGGCCTGAGCGTCATGGACGAGTTCGAGGCTATGGGGCAGGTGTCACTGCTACAAAATTATAGGGTTCCTCCTCATCCAAAATTAATGATCTTGAGAAGCGACTGCAGGAGTCTGAGCAAATGCGTTTGGAGGCTAATGCAAAGGCCAATGCTAAAGTCGAATTATTGGAGGAACAAGTCATTCAGCTTAAGGATTTGTTAAAAGAACGATCTACTCAAATGGAGCAACAAGCTATTCGTGTTGAAGCTCTCATGGCGCAAATGATGGCTTATATGACCCCACGAGAAACCGACAAAAAGAAGAAGACCGCACGAGTAGCTTGACTAGATTTACATATTTGGACTTGATTGGATTTATTGGATTTGTTGTAGTAGAATTAGACTTGGACTTGCATTACTTGAGATTTATTTGGACTTGATTGGATTTGTTGTAGTAGAAATTAAACATACCATTTACATATTTGGACTTGCATTACTTGCATTCTTGAGATTTTTGGTACAAATGTGGTATATTGCTTGTATATTTAGTATAGGTTTCTGCTCAATGAAAAAAAAAAAAAAAAAAAAAAAAAAAAAAAAAAAATTTTTTGGGGGGTTTTAACCCCCAAAAAAAGAAAAATTTTTGAATTAGCCAACAGTCTTTATCGAGGGTTATAACCCTTTTTATCGAGGGTTATGACCGTCGATAAAGATAAAATACTTTCTTCAACCTTTGTCTAGGCCGTCGAAACATCTTTTTCGACGGTGTTTCTATCAACGCCTTTCGACAGTCATCTTGACCCTCGAAATAACCTTTTTCGAAGGTTTTTAACACTTATTTCGAGGGTTTTGACCCTCGTAAAAAGTGTTTTTTTTTGTAGTGTCTCACTTTAATAATATATCTCACGTATTTTGCTTCTTTGCAATTTTTACTAGTAGTCTCTCTTCTTAAAACTTTTTATAGGATTAATTTTAGAGAGAGAGACAGTGTGTTTTAACAATATATTTTCTCTGTAAATGGAACAATACTACAAGTCTACCATAGTCTGATCTGTTGATTAGTATTCAATATCCATCTTATATAAAGATCTAGGACAATGTCGATTACAGATTCCAGTTTTTTATGGAGCCACAACTTTTTTATAAAGAGGAATAAATGCAAAACTTATTAATTGTTCACAAAATACAACATCTGTTCATGTGGACGAAATTTTAACCATTCCATTCTAATCCAAATTTCAAAGAATAACATGAAATAATTGGAATAGACTAAATTGTTATAAGGTCATACCACAATGTAATTTTCACTAACAAGTCGAAAATATCAACCTAACAAACAACAATAACGCCTAATAAAACTCGACATCCAAAAAGATAGTTACTGTTTTAATCCTCTTTGGAACAAGGTACATTGCAAATTTGCACTCGTTTTCATATTCTTATTTTTCTCAAAGAAACATAAACTCTTAATTGAATGAGTTTATATATTCAATATAACAAAAGGTAAAACTTAATTAGAATTCTTTACATTAAAAAATAAATATCTGTAAAACAAGCTATTGCAAATTTGTACTCTGTTTCATATTCTTTGTTTTCCTCAAGTATTGTCATTAGCTAGAGAAAACATACACTAATTTATAATTTAATTTCCCATTTTTTGACCCGACCCAATTGTCCTGTTCACCAAGCATCTATAATAAAATTTTAATATTGTGTTAACTCAATGTATGTTTGTGTTCTAAAGTAACTTAGAATTTCTATGTTGCAGATGAATATTATAGACATTACCCAACAACTTGACGTGCAATTCTCAAATAGTCAAATATAAATATTTTCAATATTAAATCTACTACTTACATTAAATAAGTTCATTATAGATTTTCTTCCTAATTAAAGCTCTATCTTAAGTGTGAGTTTGGAATAGTCTTTTTCTTGTACATATTTAGCTTATTTTCTTATATAAAACTTTTTAAAGCGTCAATTTTTGTGGGTGTTTGATTTTTTCTTCGTAGCTTTATGTGTGGGTGCAGAGTGGTGTTGATGGTGGATTTTTGGGAGGTTAGTGGTGGTTATGGTGAATTTTTGTGAGGTTGGTGGTGGTTATGCTAATAAGGTCTGGATTCATTTGATCACACAACTCTATGTAATTAAATCCCACCTAATTCACCTAATTGCAATTAATTCCTAGAAAATTCACGTATAATCTGCTTATATATAAACATCCCCATGCAAGTACTACACTTCTTATGTTATTGAGAACAAGTTCTTGGATATGCTCTAACTTAAAACTTTAAAGGCCATCTTCTTGAACAAAGATCCTCTCCATTTGAAATGAAATGGAGATAGTCTATTTCATGGTCCGTATTAAATGTTATAAATTTAACAGTGTATAGTTTAACACGTCATTAACATTTTAAATAACGTGGCAGTCTGTACACTGTTAGATCCAGGAAATAAAATCTTAACCATGAAATGAAAAAATAGAGAGATTTTCAAATGGAGAGGATCATGTTCCCATCTTCTCAGGCTTCAACACCACAATAAACTTTACAAAAAAAAAAAAAAAAAAAATTATTATTTATTTATGTGATATTTCTTAGAAGACAGATTGACCATCTTTAATTTAAAGTATGGAAAAATACAATGGTAAGTGGGGGTAATTCAAACTGTTTTGGTTAAATTTGAACATCCCCTATTTTGAAAGATCCCTTTTGGTGAGGTGTATGTAGTTTCTATAGGATATCATATGTATTTTAAATGAATGCTTCAAATACAATTTATCAAATTATTTAACACTTAATTGAAAAATTATTTCTCTTCTTCATTTCTCTTGCTATCTCTTTTATTTTATAACAATCCAATGCCAATGGCAGCTTTACTTTTTGTGAATTTTATGTTTTTGTGAATGCCCTGAATAGGATGCTAAAGATTGTAGGAATATGTTTTTGTAAATTTTATGACTATCTATTGTCAAGGAGGTTCCTCATGTTATTGATCGTCTCTATTGATTGGTCATATGATTTTCAAATTTGCAGATGTATTGATTGGGTTGGTCTTAAAGACAGTGTTAAGATTAAGAGGCGTTGGCATCCAATATGCGATATGTATTCATTTATTTTGTATTTATTTAGCTTATATTTGAATTACTTTTACTTGGTTGAGTTGTGGTTCTCCATTTTCAACTGCCAAAAACCATTTTTTGTGTGTGTGAGAGAGAGTTTAAATTCCATTTTACGTTTGGATCTTTGCTCTACTCTGCTTAATGTGTAGATACACCAAAAAATAATTATTAAATATTTGGAATTGGATATACAGATGTCCAAAGCTTAAGAGACTTTTTCCCTTGATTTCATTTAGGATCTCTTTCCCTTTTGTACTAAATCATAAGAAAAAATCCTTACATGAATTAAATGAAGTTAATCCCCTTTTTTGATGCAAATTGATTAGTACGCTATGAAATCTCATTATTTGCAAAAATATTTTACCAAAAATATTTCCTTACGCAAATTGAAAAATTGTTTTGAAAATTTTGAATTTTACTCATTCTAGAAGAGAAACTATTTTTAATCTTGAAAGACCACATTATAACCAAGCCTCCTACCAACTAGGCTGCACCCTGAGGTAGTTGTGGATTTATAACAATAATATCCTGCTATCTTCTTTTGTGTATGTGCGCACACACCCGTGTGTATTTAATAAGTAATTCACTGGCAATAAGATTTCAATGACCATTTCCCAGATTCTGAACTCAACCCAAACAAGCAAATAGAATAGCTAAATAGAATGGCAGACTATTCTTAATGCCTTATTTAAAAAAAAAATAATGATGAGATTGATTTTGACCTACCAACACGATCAAAAAGTGACTGTGATCCCTCGAATTGGATCAGTTCAATCGAATGGGTCGTGAATGGATCTTTGGTCTAACCTACTTATACCATTGAACGAGATGTTCTTGTCGCCGGTGATGTTGATGAGCAAAAGTATTGGAGGACAAAGTGTGTCCATTACTTTCTTTAACTTTTTGACTGTCAACTTCGTCTCTCGTACTGCATGTGGATCTCTAGTCTTTGATATTCTCTCAATAAAAGAGAGACTAATTGAGAAGGTTCTTTCGGGAGACACCAAGAAGGTTCTTTCGGGAGACAAATTAATCAAGTTGATACTTTCTTTCCGTATTTGTTTTCTCTTATCTTTTTTCTATGAAAAATCAAAGCTTTGAATATTCCTACCTTCTTTCCGTATTTGAAGCATCACTGCTTAAAATTGGATTGAGCTAGAAATGGCACCATTTTGGTGATCTGAGAATAAGTTTAAATTAGTGAAACGGTGCAGTTTTAATGTCTAATTTTTTTTTGCTTGTGCTAACGTGTCAAAGAAAGCCACATAGGATGTTTGGTCAGCATTAAAATTGTCCAACAAGGCACTTAATGGAGGGAACTCTAACTAATACTAATGGAAGGACCCATTTGATAGCTATATAGACTTATAAGGCTCAAATGAAAATTTTTGAAATTAAGGGGCTAAAATAAAAACACCCCCTAAGTTAATGGGCCAAAAGTGAACTTTAGTCTAAATAGTTTTTTCATAAGTTCATTATAGATTTTCTTCCTAATTAGAGGTCTATCATAAGTGTGAGTTTGGAATACCCTTTTTCTTTTACATTTTTAGCTTATTTTCTTATATAAAGTTTTTTAAAACATCAATTTTTGTAAGTACAACTATACTTTTGCCAAATTTAGAAAAATAAGCTTTCCAAAAATTAATAATACAAATGCTCACGTAGTTATTTTTTTATGGTTATTTAACTTTCATAATTAAGAAAATAAAAAGATAAGGGATGCTATATTTTTATTGGTGGAGAAGATATCATGAGTGTGAAGAGATAACACAGAAAAATAAGATATATTAAAAAATAAAAATAGAAATCACATATTTTGTTTATAAAATTTAAACATACATACAAATATATACATCAAGGAATGATTGGTAACAATATCAAACTATGGACAACAACAAACTGAGTTATGAACCACACTTTTTTGAAAGAACACGTCGATGTACTCCATCAATTAAAACCAAGTTCACCGTCAAAAACAGCATCAAAGACAGCCATCTTGGCAAACTCACACAGCCATTTCTTAATTCCCTTCGCCAACAACTCAGCAATGCTAGGTTGCTGTGGTGGATAGCCTCCAATACTAGTGGGTCCTGGTACCCACCAGGAGTAGGAGTCGCGGCAACAATAGACTGGGTCACCTCTCCAAACTTGAAGGAAAACTTTAGCCGCCCTTTGGACTTACTGAGTTCAAAACTCACAAGTTTTGGATGGTTTGATTCACTATAACTGTCCAGCAAGTTCTTAATGGGCACAAGGATCTCTTCGATATCTTTGTCGGTTCTCAATTTCTGTTTTGCTTTGAGCTTGACCACAAGGATTAGGTTGTTGTTTTTAGCTGCAGCGACGTCGATGGAGAAGTTCCATTTGGGATTGGAACCTCCATCTTTGTCATTCAGGGTCTTCTTCTGGGAATTGTTGTTGTCCACACTCTGGACATAGACGATGGGATATGGGCCCTTGGGAAAGGAATTCACGATAACGATCTGCAAATCCAGTTTCTCCATCTTAAAGAAGAAAATTGAGAGATTATGGTACTATTGGCTATGGTGGGATAACTTATAAAGGGTAGTCCCTCCATCAGTAGTGTAATTCAACAAGTTATGCTGTGAAATTCAAAATAGTAGTGTAAGTGAACAAGTTATGGGGGGGAAAAAAAGAAAACGCCGGTAGGCTGCTTAGTTCAAACAAGTTGCAAGCTTTCAGGTGGAGTGCTTTGATGTAACTTGTCATTAGTTGAGGATCGATGCCGGCGTTAACGCCCTAACTTAGTAACTTGTACATGTGAAACTCTCATTTATTATAAAGTTATTAAATTAACAAGTTATGGGGGGGGAAAAAAAAGTCGGTAGGCTGCTTAATTCAAACAAGTTGCAACCTTGCAGGTGGAGTGTGTTTTCTTTGGTGCAACTTGTCATTAGTTGAGGATCGATGCCGGCGTTAACGCCCTAACTTAGTTTTATGTATTGGAATTTGGAAGTGAACTAAACCAAGTCCAGACAAATAAAGTTGTTAAATCAAAGTGGATTTTATTACAGGAAAAAATAAATTTGTAGTTTGTATTAAGTTTTAATCACTACCCTATTTCATCCTAGTCTATCCAGTAATTCCTAAAGGAAAAGGAGCCACTAGATTATTTGGAAAAAGAGAAAATTTCTTGGACACAAGTAATAACCTTATGACTAGTAAAGTTTGCAAATATAGTATACTGCAATAAATTGATGATAAGAGTAACTATATTCATTCTCTTGTCCTTTTTTCTTTTACTTTATATGTATTATTGAGGAAGAGAATGAAATGTGAATACTCCATTAGCACTAGATTAGTACTAAAAGAAATATATATTAGTATTCTCTGGTTATCAAAAAAATAGTGTAGTACTCTCCTTTCTTGACTAGCTTTTGTGTTGGATTGCTTCTAAGGTTATATTGACCTTCTTTTAATTCAGCTTTTTGAGCAATTTCCCCAAAGCATGATCACTTTGAAAAGTTTCATAATTGGCTCCAAAGCACATATATTTTGAACATCTTTGATAAATAAGAGGTTGTTTCTTTTTCTTTAAAATAACCACTCAAAGTCTCAAATACCACCAGCTCTCCAAATCATTCATGTTCTCAATTTGAAAAATTTCCCATCCTTTCTTGACAATGTCTATTTTTTATATTAATTTTCTGACTTCATGCAAGTGGTATGTATAATTGTGTGAAATGCTAAAGCCAAAATAAATAAAAATGGTAAATTGGCATACTAGTAGTCTGGCATACTCTAGCAATACTATTCTTAGTTTATTAGTTTCCAAAATGTGAGCGATGACTCTTGTCCTATTCTTAGTTTCCAAAATGTGAGTGATGACTCTTGTCCTATTGTTAATTAGTTTCCAAAATGTACATGTGAGTGATGACTCTTATCATGGTGTAAATTAAGGTGCATTTAATATTCTATTAAATGATATTTTATACAATTTTTTTTTAAATTTTTTTATTTAAAAAAGTCTAAATGGACCTTAAACTGTGCCCTTAAGGCACTCGTAGCCGGATCCAACATTTATTTATTTCTCTGCCATTCTAGAAAGGTAAGTATCATTTTCAATTGGCTTAAATATAATTTACATTTAAAATATGACTAATATATCCCAAAAACATCCCCAATGGATTATCTACATATTAGCCATAATAACATATTGCTGCAGTGCTTCTCTAAAAATAACATAACAACTTGTTATTTTAATGAGATTAGGTTGATCATGCCTGTGCCTAAGTTGTTCACTTTAGAAACTTAAGAGCGGAAGAGATTCAACCAGGTTTAAATCTAAATTATTGAAAACTCATCCATCGATTAAGCTGTCTCGGACTGTGCTAATTAGTTTGACAGCCATAAATATATATTGAGTAAATTAATAGGAATTATGAAAGATCAACGTATTGATGCATGTCCTAGCCATTGTCACTTATCACAAATTCACAATGGCCAGCCATTCCAGTGGTGGAAAAACCACTTGAAAGTACTCTTGATTATTGAACAGCAAAATCAAGATGCGTACATGCATAAAAATCCAAGCCTCTCTCTCTCTCTCTTTGTTAAATTTGAAACATCCAACCTTGAAAACCAATTGATAATGAGTGGAGAGGTCCCATAAATCTTATATGTAAAGATGCAAGAATTTAAATGCTCGATTGAGGACTTTAATTCTCAACACTATGTGAAAATAATAATTCTAAATGTGTGTTTGGGTGGCAGGATGGGTTTATTTTCGTTTGTTTATTTTGTTTATTGCATAAAAAGTAAAGTTATAACTTAAAAAAATAAAGAAAGTAGTATTTTAAGAAATCATACTGTTTTAAGATGAAATTGAACTCGGAAAACGAATGAATGCTAAAGAGTCACTAGCAAAGTATTGACTTGACTTAGAGAGCTCGTAGTGTGAACCCAACTATTTCTTAGAGCGGATTAATCGGTTAAGAAAATAGACCCAAAAGTACTATAGGGAGTAGGGACGGTATGTGAATATCAAATTTTTCCAATTAATTTTAAATGTATATCCCAATATCTAAATTAGGGTCGAAATTAACAATTTATTGTGCAACTCAGATCAACTATTCATCTTACAATCCTGCACGATTTTTTAACAAATAAATTCATCTTGTATATTTCTAGTGTACTTGGGTTGCACACTTTTTACATCTAATAAAAAAACATATATGATGTGTTAAACCCAATAAACATGTTAGATATTAAGTCAGGTTTTTTTATTAGGTGGCGTGTTATTATTGGAGCATTGCAAAGATTGTATATTAAACCATTGCAGCGGATATGGTCCCACTCCTAAAAGGTGTGGGTTTAGTCTCCAATTTATACAAAATTAGAGTAGTGTGTGCGTGTATATTTCTATCATCAATTGTTAAAGTCCAATGGGCCTAACTCAACCTCAAAAGAGGTCTTAAGAGATAAGGATTGCCCATTGTCTTATAAACCCATTATCCACTCCAACTATTTC
>BKZX01023496.1:0-11358 GCA_014362285.1 Fagus crenata
CAAATCTATAAGGGTAATTTAGGATTTTACAAAAATACTAAGGGCATTTTGGGACGTTTGGTGAAAAAATCATTAAACTTAAATCCATTCCCTCCTATTCCTCCCAATTTTGGGGAGAATGAAAATTTGGGGTTTGGAGGGAATAGGGAGGAATGAGTGTTCCATTCCATTCCCTTCACTTAAACTCCCAAACAAGGGAATGGTCTTTCCATTCCCTTCCATTCCCTCCTATTTAAACTTCCAAACAGGGGAAAGAAGAGAATATTCTTAAAATATTCTTTTTTTTCCATTCCATTCCATTCCTTTTCCTCCTCCCAAACGGAGTGTTAAAGTGGCAGAGCAATTCGACAATCCGTGCATTGGCGACAGACTGGGCAAAGCACACCTGTTTTAGTAAATTGATTTGTTAGGAAATTGATTTGTCATAATTAGACATCACCTGAATTCAAATGTGTAAATTTATTATGTATATATTACCGATTTTGATATGTTATATTAGTGACAACACTAATTGATATTTCATTGAATTCGGATGATGTTGAAATCTCTTATCTACCGTCGTAAACACTCCCTGCCTGTTCTCATGAGCTCCTTACTTTTGAAGAGTGTCTCTTCCCAAATCAATGTCATTATAGTAGAAGCAATTCTTGGGGACAGATTTGTGTCTCATATAAATGGAATATCAGGTTTCCAAGTTGGGCAAAGTTTTTTTTTTATTCACCCCATAAAGGTAAAAACAGAGTAGAGATTTTGGCTTGATTTCCCTGTAAGAATCAGCAACCTCAAGCACTATGTTCAACCTTTTCTCTTTTTGAGTTTAACTTATCATTCTTTTCATTATGAATGTTCTCAATCATCAGTTATAGGGCTCATTGTCTCGTCATCCATTGAAAGTCAAATAATTGCATCATTATTTTGCAGTTTGAAGTTTTTCACAATGCATCAATCAACATGTGATGTAACACTCTTGCTTTTATTTTCAGCTTGAGTGGATGGCTCCAGAGTTCCTTTGTGGAGAGCCCTCAAATGAGAAGTCCGATGTTTACAGTTTTGGAGTGATCTTGTGGGAGCTTGTAACCATGCAACAGCCTTGGGATGGACTTGGTCCTGCACAGGTAATTGATGAGGATTAAGATCTATATAGTTTATTATTTACATATTTGCTTCTTCTTTTGACCCATTTATATCTTCAGCATCAGTTGTCATCTTCAGCACGCTGCCAAAGGGAGTTAGCTTTTGTAGTAACTTTTTATCTAATTGGTTTCTCAATTAGACATTTCAACCTTCAAAGCCAAACAACTTCCTATTGTTGTTATTGCTAATGATAATAGTAGTAAACAAATATTAATAGGGAACTTTCCAGCTATAGGTAAGAAGCATGCAGAATATTCTAATCCAATTGCTCATAAAAGACTACATGGACTTAATCATTTTTTTTTATTTTTTATCATAGCCATGAGGATTTAAGTTCTCAAAGCAAAATCACAATTATTCTCATGGATTTAGAGTTTATAACATTCATACATATCAAAGCATAAAGTAAACATGCATATATATACAATCTCCATACCAAATAGTAAATGTTGAATTTTTTTCATTCAAGCTAACAACTTTTCTAACTTCATCATTCATGCCTCCGGTATTGTCATATGTTTGTATGAATCATCCCAGCCCTTCAAATGTAATAATAAACACCACAACGTCACAACTTTAAATGTACTTTTTGTAGAAACCACAATGCAACTCAGAACTTCTATAGCTATAAACAATACAACAAAGAAAAAAATGAGTTTGTAACACCAATAGCTTAAAGTAACAAAACCATTTAAAGTAGCAAACTATCAATAGCCAAGTCCCTTTAATGAATGCATATTCATTTGATTGCAAATGTGTTGTTTTGGTCTAACCCATAAAACCATTTAGCCAAAATATATAGAGTAGGCATGTGCTTAATTAATTTAAGTTTCTAAGATTTGATCCAGCTATTCCTAACTACAACTCTCTTTTGTTCTTGGGTTTCTTTTTTCCATGTGCAATTTCCATATAATAAGAAATCTGAAAATTATTTCAATTTCATTTGTAGGAACATTAAAGCTGGTATAGTTAAAAGCCCTGGGAATAGAAATAATAAAAACCTGACACTTTTCAGAACTCTACATTGAATGAAAAAATCAATTTTCAATTGTTCAATTTCCAAGCTACCAAAATCAGGTCAATGTTAAATCTATGCTTACAAAAAAATAAAAACAAATACGTTCACTTAGCAGTTGAATACAACCAATCTTGAGCTTCTGAATAAAGTGCTTCAAATTTGAAGCTTACCATTGCGCCACCATGGAGAGTAACCAAAGCAGAGTATAAAGGGTACTGAGGAATGGGACAAAGAATTCCATCCTTTTCTGAACTTATCCGTAATTGCATCATCACTGGGCTTGCAGCATCTGTTATAAATGTAAGAAGACACAATCTGTTATAAATGTATCCATTGAAAATGGAAAGTTTTGGAATTTATTGAAACAATAAAGAAAGTGAAGTCGAAATTTACCACTGGGCTTGCACCATCTGTCAAGAAAATATCATTTGGATCAACGGAAAAACCATCATGAGCTTCAATACCAGCAGTAATTGTATCACGTAATCCCTTGATACCCTAACGCAAAGGAACAAAATAACAGTCATATGACATCAAAACATGGACCATGAATATAGGATCAACTTATTGTCCTAAAATTCTCTAGGTAGAGTTCTGAAAAGTGTCAGGTTTTGATAGATAGTTTTCATCCGAGGTATATGGATACCTTTTAATGATTTCACCTTTTTTCTATGGAGGAAATCAAAGATCCTCTTAGAGGACTTTGGTCGAACACCTAGGAGATATAGCAATTTGTAGAAAAAACCAACATGCTAAACGACTAAATCAACACTTAAAAGTCTCTATAAAAAAATCCCTACCAAAATCTACAAACTAATCAACAATTCCCAAATTTAAAAAAGAAAAACTCACAAATGAATTTAGTATTTATATTAATATTTATAGGCAACTTAGAAAGCAACTCCATGTGAAAATTAAACATAAAAGAAACAGACTCTGGTCATCTCTCTTATCTTGTATAGTTGAACTACTCCGTTCATCACGTCTACCAAAGGAATAGAACCCTCTACTATAATATAGAAGCCAGGAAACATAGGAGGCATGTGGGCTTTTCAGGAAATAAAAGGCAAAACAAATGAAGAGGAAGAAGTGGAAAAACATATAAATTTATTGACTTGATTCCAATGCTATTATTAAAATAATCTGAAAGGTTTCAAACCGCATGACAGAAGTCTTAGTCTTATCAAACAAAATGAGTAGACAAAAAATAAAAGACAATTGAAAATAACCTCAATTGATTTGAAGATATCAAACATAAACGATATTTGCTCACATGATTGTGCCTCAAACCACCGATAATCACTGTTGACCGAGACCCACGACCCATAGTCAATAAATATATAAATCTATTGACTTGATTCCAATGCTATTATTAAAATAATCTGAAAGGTTTCGAACCGCATGACAGAAGTCTTAGTCTTATCAAACAAAATGAGTAGACAAAAAATAAAAGACAATTGAAAATAACCTCAATTGATTTGAAGATATCAAACATAAACGATATTTGCTCACATGTTTGTGCCTCAAACCACCGATAATCACTGTTGACCGAGACCTAAGACCCATAGCCAAGATTATGTCCAAACCCACCGACGAACCTAAATTGAGAGATGGGGAAGGCTTCGAGCATGAGAAAATCGAAGAGAGAAGGTGGGTTTAAATAGAAAACCTCTACGATTTTAATGAGGGGCGGCAAGAGAGGGAATTAACAATGGGGAGAGGAAGAGTCGAAAGAGAGAGGGTTGGAGGGGAGGCGAAACGGCGAGTTGGATTTAATGGGGAAGTCAAAAAATCACACGGGAAGATGGGGGGAGTTTAACGCCTGAAGATGATGGAGGCGGAGGTGAGGCAGAGAGAAGAGAAAAGGTGGGATGAGAGAGAAAACTTAGGGTAAAAACGTTAAAATAATAAAAGCATAACAAAATAAAAGGGAAGTGGGCCGGATCACAAAAGCCCAACAAAATAAAAAGGAAAGTGGGCCATCAGATTGGGAATGATGTGGAAAGAGCAAATCTGACGTGGGAAATTAAAGGCTTTAAAACAAGTACACCATTTAGCATCTTCCAAGAAGCAATTTTATGCAATTGATACTATGCAACAAAGGAAGCAGATCAATTATAGAATGACTGATTTGTCCCCCCCTGGTCTTTGTCTTTTGTGATTTTTAGATTTGTCAGGGCTCTCTCTCTCTCTTTTGTAAATTGTTCCTTTCAATATATGTGTTTTTTGGCTTTTATTGAGGTGGTGTTCTTACTCATTAACTTGATTGTAATCTGTAATGTATATATTACTTTGATAGCCGTCTCTCTTATAAATTATGAACAATCTCTTTTATAGGTTGCTTACCCACATTTTGTCACTTGCTTATGGTGCTTGCTTATATAGAGGCAGATTAATTCTCATTACCTTGGCTTTTTAACCATGAAGTATGTTTCTTTACTGCTAATATCCAGAATTGATGGCTCACACGTTTGTTGTTTACTTAGTCAAGTAATTGTTGTGAAGCTAGGTAGATACTTTACCGATGTGCGCTGCCTTCCTTTTTCTTTTCCCTTTCTACTGTGTTGGTCCATTTGTAAGTTAGAGGTCTCCTCAACATGGATTTATTTTGAAGTTGAATGCACTTCATTCATGTTCCCTAGAGATCCATTTTACCATTTGTTGTTGTGATATAGCAGATTGAGATGTTCTTAATTGTCTTGCCAAAAAACTCTACTTCTCATTAAGAAAAACAGTTGCTAACTGGTATTAGAAAATTCAAGGATGGTATGCACCTTATGGTATGTCTCATTTATATTTTTAGTGTTAATTTTATAAGTCATTTATATTTTTAGTCCTCTACCATTGTGATTAGTTTTGTAAATTATTTGCTTGAATACACAAACCTTTTGTTGACTAACACTAAATCTTAAACCAGGAATTGTTTTAATCTAACATTGAATCTTGGTCAACAGTTTAGGACATTTCTGTATTTACTTTTACTATATATATTTCTATGGTCAAGATAGTATATTCAAAGAAACCTACTTATCAAAAAATTTAAAGACTTATCAAAAAGTATATTCAAAGAAACCCTTATCAATTTTTTTTTCTTAAGTTATACAACAAAATGACATTAAACAGTAAAAGAAAAATAACCAAATATTTCTTGAAATCATTTTCAGTAGATTTCCTGTGCATCGCACGGGTTTGCTTTTTCTTTTTCTTTTTCTTTACAGAATGCTTAATATGCATCTTGACACAAAACTCCATTGACTTGGTAAAGCATGTGTCATTCCTTAGTATGCATCATTGCATAACACTTGTAAGGCCCAAGTTTTTGGTTGGTTTGTGCCTTTAAGGTTGAGAGTTGGTAATTATGTTCCCTTTATGCTCATTGTTTTATAACTTTGTCATTTCGTGACAAAAAAGGGAGTTGTTAGCATCATATCTAGGGGTGTCTCATGTTATTAGCTTTTGTTTGAAACTAATGTCATATGCTTGCCTTTGTAATTTACATTCAGTGTATCTTATGCCTTTGTATCAATCAAGGAGAGTCTCATGTATCTCGTGTTATTATTTGTTTTTGTTAAGGATCAAACCCATCTGAACTCAAACTCTGCAGAAACTGAAGATAACAGCAAAGAAGATATAGATAAAACTCATGTTCCTATAAAGTAGGGATCTAATATTGTAATGCTTGTGCTGATAATCTTTAATTGCTTGTGTATATCCTTCTGTACAGTAATATAAATATACCAGCAGCCTTAACCAATTGGTAAGGCAGAACATACATTAAACACCTGCAATATTAAGTCTTAACATGGTATCAAGAGCCAAATAAGACTAACGTCCTTTTCTCCTTTGTTTTTTTTTTCTCAGCCGCATTCTCACAAACACCTTCCCTACAATGACCACCTCCACCCTTTCCTCTGCTCTCTCCTTGCTGCCCACCCCCACACATCTCCCTGTGGTTCATCACCTAGTAACAATCAAACTAACCCGAGACAACTACCTCCTTTGGAAAGCCCAAATCGTCCCTTACCTCCGTGGCCAACATCTTTTTGGCTTCCTGGATAACTCTCGGCCAGCCTCTCCCAAACACTCCCAGTCACCACCGACGGCACTACCCAGCCCCAACCCAATCCCGAGCATCAAACATGGCTTATTCAGGATCAAATGATCCTTAGTGCCTTGATCTCCTCTTTATCTAAAACGGTTTTAGCATATGCTGTCAAATGTACAACCTCTCGAGAAGTTTGGCTCACTCTCGATCAAATGTTCACCGCTCATTCTCGAGCTCGCATTATGAACATTCACTATCAGCTCTCCACCTTGAAGAAGGGAGACTCCTCTATTGCCGATTATTTTCACAAGTTTACTGGCCTCATTGCCACACTTGCTGCCATTGATAAACCTCTCACTAAAGAGGAACAGATCTCTTTCCTTCTCGCTGGACTTGGCTTTGAATTTGAGTCTTTTATCACCACGATTCAGATGCGAACGGATCTCATGTCTATTGAAGCTCTCTACGGTCATCTTCTCTCCCATGAACTCCGTATTGCTCACGCCCAACCTAAGGTGGATCTGTCGCTTGCCGGCGCACACTTTGCCAGCCGTGGAAACTCTGGGTCTCATGGAAATCGTGGTGGACGATTTTCCAATACATCTCAGAATGGCCGAGCTTCCTTCTCTTCTAGCCAACGGACCAACCGTGGTCGTCATAGAGGCCGTGGTTCCTCCTAAAATAACTCTCGTCCCACCTGCCAAGTATGTGGTAAGTTTGGCCACATGGCCTTAAACTGTTATCATCGGTTTGATAACTCCTACTCCAGTGAGTCCAATATGCAGGCACTTCTTGCAACGCCTTGCACTCCCGTTGATGACAATTGGTATGCTGATTCTGGAGCCACTCATCATCTCACCTCTGATCTTGCAAATCTGAATGTCCGTGCTGATGAGTATCATGGCCAAGAGCAAATCCGTGTGGGCAATGGTAACACCCTCCCTATTACTCATATTGGGACCACCCAACTTCTTTCTCCTTCTTCTTCCTTTAAATTACATGATGTCTTGCATGTTCCCCAAATTTCCCAGAATTTGTTATCCATTCAAAAATTTACCACTGACACTCATACTTTTGTTGAACTTCACCCAAAATTTTTTAATGTGAAGGACCAGGCAACGGGGAAACTATTGCTGCACGGCCCGAGTAGAAATGGACTCTATCCCTTTCCCTTTGTCATCAATAAAACCCACAGGTCAAATAAAACTCTTGGTTCTCCTTTAGCATTCGTTGGTGAACGCGTGTCCCATCTTCAATGGCATTCTAGGTTTGGGCATCCTGCCCCTCGTACTTTTTCTAGTATTATTTCCCGTTTTGGTCTCCCTGTAATTTCAAATTCAAATAAAAATTCAAATAACAATTTTTGTTTTGCATGTCTTAATTCCAAAAGCAAGCAACTCTCTTTCTCTCCCTCTTCTTCTCTATATCACAGTCCATTGGATTTAATTTTTACTAATGTTTGGGGACCATCTCCAATTCGTTCTCAACATGGTTTTAAATATTATGTCTCTTTTTTGGATGCTTCTAGTCGTTACACTTGGTTATATCCTATCACAAAAAAGAGTGATGCATTTAATATTTTTCTCCAATTTCAAAAATACGTTGAGAGATTTTTTAATTCTAAAATTAAAACTGTTCAATCTGATTGGGGAGGAGAGTATCGTTCCATTTCAACATTTTTTCAAAAGTTTGGAATTGTTCACCGTGTGTCTTGTCCTCACACTCATCAACAACAAGGCTCCATTGAGTGCAAACATCGTCATATTGTTGAAACCGGTCTCTCTCTCCTCTCACATGCTCATATGCCTCTTCGATATTGGGATGATGCTTTTCAAACCGCTTGCTATCTTATTAACCGTCTTCCCACACCCGTTATTCAAAATCAATCTCCTTTTGAAAAATTGTTTCACTGTGCTCCTGATTATTTATTTCTTAAAACCTTTGGATGTGCTTGTTGGCCCAATCTTAGGCCATATAATTCTCATAAACTCCAACCCCGTTCTCTCTAATGTGTTTTTTTGGGTTATAGTCTTCTCCATCGTGGCTACAAATGTCTTCACCTTCCCACTGGTCGTCTTTATATTTCTCGTGATGTTGTCTTTCTTGAAACTTTGTTCCCATTTTTTCAAAAAAATTCTTCTCCATCACCTGTAAATTCTGGTCAGTCCACTTCTATACTTGGGCCGTCTCCAATATTTACTGTGCAGGCCCGGTCACTTACAACTGCCTCAGCTTCAACTCCTCACACCTCACGGGCCTCCACCAACATTACATATCCAAATGAGCTCACACCAGCCCAGGAGCCCAACCCGTCACATACCCAAGCTCTCCCACATGAACCCATACCAGCAACTCCAAATGAGCCCAACTCGTACCCACACCAACCCCTATCCACACCTGCTGGTCCACATGAGCCCAACCCGTTACACACCTGCCAACCCATTACAAATTCCCAACCCGTACCCATACCAGCTGATATTCCTCATCTTCCCCAACCCGCCTCTTTCACTGAACAATCTCCAGAAAATTCCACAACACCTGCTGCCGCCTATACACCTCATCCCATGGTTACCCGTTCAAAAAACCTCATCACCAAACCAAAAGTTCACACGGATGGCACAGTCCGATACCCTTTACCCAAGGCGCTCCTCGCCATTGCTCACGGCTCTCTCTCCGAGCCAGAACCCACGTGCTACACCATGGCTGCCAAGAGCCGTGAATGGCGTCAAGCCATGAACCTCGAGTTCGATCCTCTGCTCCACAATCATACCTGGACACTAGTTCCCTCACATCCCTTTCAGAACCTCATTGGCTGCAAATGGGTGTTTCGGGTGAAGCACAAAGCTGATGGATCAATTGAACGGCACAAAGCTCGGCTGGTTGCAAAGGGATTCCATCAACTATCTGGTGTTGATTATGACGAGACTTACAGCCCTGTGATCAAGCCCACTACGGTACGCACTGTACTCTCTATTGCTATTTCTTCTGGCTGGTCACTTCGTCAAATTGATATACAAAATGCATTTCTTCATGGTACTCTTTTCGAAGAGGTATTTATGTCTCAACCCCCAGGATATCAAAATCCCCTATATCCAACTCATGTCTGTAAATTACAGAAAGCTATCTATGGGTTAAAACAAGCTCCCCAAGCTTGGTTCTCTCGTCTTAGTACAAAACTTTTGGAATTGGGTTTTCATGGCTCTCGTTCAGACTCTTCTCTGTTCATCTACAAGACCACGTCTCTCACGATGTTTATTTTGATTTACGTTGATGATATTATCATCACTTCATCAAAACCCTTGGCTATTGATGATCTGCTTCTCTCCCTCACTCATGACTTTGCTGTTAAAGATTTGGGCCCATTAAATTTCTTCTTAGGTGTTGAAGTACTGTCCACCCTTCATGGTATTCTTCTATCTCAGCAACGATACATCATGGATTTACTTATTCGAACCAAAATGAATGAAGCTAAACCCATTACTACTCCTATGGCATCCACTACCAGTCTCTCGGCTTTTGAAGGTGAACCCTTCCCTGACCACACTCTTTACAGAAGCACCGTGGGCGCCCTTCAATACTTGGGTCTCACACGGCCTGATATTGCCTTTGCAGTCAACAAACTGTCTCAGTTTTTGCAGAAGCCCACACTTCTTCACTGGCAGTCCGTCAAACGTCTCTTACGTTATTTGAAGCACACAATTCACTTTGGACTTCACATTTCTCGCAGTTCTGCCCCCTTGATTCAAGCATTTTTTGATGCTGATTGGGCTGGCTCTCGTGATGATCGTCGCTCTACGGGTAGCTATTGCATTTTCTTGGGCAAGAATCTTATTTCTTGGAGTTGCAAAAAGCAAGCCACAGTTGCTCGCTCCAGCACTGAAGCCGAGTACAAAGCTCTAGCAAATGATGCTGCTGAAGTCAAATGGCTCCAATCTCTTCTACATGAACTTGGACAATCATTTTCCTCTTCGCCTGTTCTTTGGTGTGACAACATTGGAGCCACCTATCTCTCCACCAATCCGGTCTTTCATGCCAGAACCAAACACATTGAAATTGACTTCCATTTTGTTCGTGACATGGTGGCCTCTAAATCTCTCTTAATCCGGTTTGTCTCCACACATGATCAACTTGCGGATCTTTTAACTAAACCACTATCTTCCTCTCGGTTTACATCCTTGCGTTTCAAGCTCAACGTTCTTCCCATACCGTTGGACTTGAGGGGGAGTGTTAAGGATCAAACCCATCTGAACTCAAACTCTGCAGAAATTGAAGATAACAGCAAAGAAGATATAGATAAAACTCATGTTCCTATAAAGTAGGGATCCGATATTGTAATGCTTGTGCTGTTAAGGTATCCCATATAGGTTAGATAGGTGAGTTGTGTTAGTAGTCTTATGTATAAATAGGATATCTAATAACACATTGTAATCATCCAAAAAATATCAAACAAAGAAAATATAATAAAGATGTAGCCCATTGGCTACATCATGTGGACGTAGGCTCACATAGCCGAACCACTTGAAAAACCCTAGCCTCTATTCTCTTCCTCTCTCTCTATCAATCTCTTTTATATTCCATTATCATTAGATTTAGGTTTTCTACATGGTATCAGAGCCCTAGAGCTCTAACGAGCAACTCGATCCTTCCGCTTCCGCATTTCAAAAAAAAAAAAAAAATTTCATCCAAAGCACCTCACCACAAATCTTTCTTTTTCAGAAAACTGATCACAAATACTAGTCCCTCCCATCAAAATCGGCAAAACCCCTGTTACCCGATCAGAATCCAAGTCTGCACGTGTTCCCACGCGCGGCCTATAGCTTCGGAAAATCTGGATCTCTTCACCGCATCGCCGGAACTACCAAGTTCTAGATCTACTGCACTCAGGCACCAATCAACAAAAAAGATACCACAAATCAGTAGATCGGTGGCCGATCTACTCACCGCCACAAAAATAAAGCCGATCCGATGATGCACGCGCCTCCACGCGCCTCTCAAATTTCCAGCATTCCTGTTCACGCGCTTCCAGTTTCACACGCGTGCCACGCACCTGAATTGGTTTTGTTTGACCAGTGGTTCGACCCGTGGTTCTCTTGACCCGATCCGCGGTGCCACAGCAGACCCGAAAAAAAAAAAAAAAAAAAAAAAAAAAAAAAAAAAAAAA
>BKZX01023496.1:11458-22884 GCA_014362285.1 Fagus crenata
AAAAAAAATAAAAATAAAAATGTGGGATATATTTTTTTGATTCTATTTTCATGAGCCGAGATCGAGCCAAGCCATCGAGCTGAGATCCCGAGTCAAGACCATTTCAAGATCCGAGTCTCTGAGCCACTGAGTTGCGATCCGAGCCATTGAGCCATGATCCGACCAAGCCAAGCCGAGATCTACTTTAAGCCAAAATCCAAGCCACCGAGCCTCTGAGCCAAGATCCGAGCCATCAAGCCGAGATACGAGCCAAGCCGAGTTGAGCCAAGATATTTGAGCTATTATTTTGTAAACAAACTCAAAGGTTTCATTAAAATTACACCTTGAGTTTGAGGGGGAATGTTAAGGTATCCCATATAGGTTAGATAGGAGAGTTGTGTTATTAGTCCTATGTATAAATAGGCTACCTAACAACACATTGTAATCACCCAAAATATTATACACAGTGAATTAATAAAGATGTAGCCCATTGGCTACAGCCTGTGGACGTAGGCTCACATAGCTGAACCACGTGAAAACCCTAGCCTCCATTCTCCTCCTCCTCTCTCTCTATCTCTCCATTATGTTTTGAACTAATGTTAGCATTAGGAAATACAAGAGTTATCCTCAAAGCAATATGTTTAGTTGTGAGTCCTACTTTCATTTCATTGTTAATTTGATATTGTACAACTATATAAATTTGTGGGTAATTTCTCTGGTTACAGTTGGAGGGAATTCCACCAGTGCCAAAAGTGAGGGGACTAATGGTCAGGACAAGAATGATGGTTGTTATAGCCGAAAGAGATGGTTTGGGATGGAGATTTTTATTGGCGAAGCCTTAACATGGTGTTTCATCAGTTCACACTCGTTCATATAGGCACTTGGATTGTCACTCTTCAGTCTTTAGTAGCTTCAGTCTTGTTATCCTAATGTTATGTTCATTTCATTTATTAGTACTCTCTGCCTCTCCCTTTGTCTCAGCTTTTCCACAAGGGGTGTCATTTGAACTATATTTTTCTTATTATTCTTTCCAATGAAGACCATGTGTCCTAGGATAAGGTATATGTATCTGGTATGAGAATAGAATTGGAACAGACAAAATTGAACTCTAATCACTATTCTTGAAGTGAAGCTCTAACCTCTAAGGACGTTGCATAAAACAAGTAACTTTCTTGAAGAACTGTATTTGATTATTTTAACCATATTTACATGCTCATTTATCTCATGGAACAATGAATAAAATCAGCTGATAATAAATTCCTTAGCAAATTAGTTCAGTGATCAGTCGAATCCATGTCAACATCCCACAACCACAGAGAGAGAAGGTTTATGTTTAAAAAGCATTAATCTTGATTGAGATAAGGCCTTGCCTTGGTATCCATGAGTTTTCAAGGTATGCATTGAGTTAGAACGATATCTAATCAATTCTGTTTTCGTTCTGCATCACACCATCACATTGAAAACCAACTTATGCCCAGAAAAGCATTTATGTATATAATCTTATAAATAGAATGAAACTTCTACACATATACTCAATTCCAGGATTCACTGATACAAGGATCCTACTTGCGAACAAAACATAATTAAAAAAGAAAAAAGGAAGAACATAGAGATCCAAATGCCCAATCTGTGTCAAGACTGTATTTACAATTTTATTAGAACCCAAACAGTTGAAAATATAATCATGAGAAATTTTACAGTTTTCTATCTAGAATTGTCTCTAACTTCATGCTATGGTAAGCAACATTGAAAAATTAACGCAAAGATGAAATCATTGTCTAGTTTATGATTTGACAACATTCACCAAGCAATCCTAGTTCGAGGAAGTCATCAAGTTGAGAAGTCCAAGAATCATCTACTTTGATTTCAGGGAGTTCTCTAAGTGCTAATGGTCTTCATTCATGAGAACCTATTAGACCGAAGTTCAAGAAATAAATTAAAAGGAGAATAATTGAGAAAGTAACAATTTTTCTACCATGAAGATTGCAAGAAAAAAGAAACGAAAAATAAAATTTTAAAAATTGAAACCTAATTTATGAGGAAAGATTTAAGGAACGAGATAATTACCATTCTCTTTCCTAGTCTCTGCATAATCTTAGTACTCAGTAGGTTTAGAAAAACATGCACTATTAAACTCTTGTCCGCTTTAGTATTCAATTCTCCTCTGGCTTCTGCATATAGAACCCAATAGTTGATAAACTCACCATACTTGAAACCAAAGGGAAAAGTTGAGAGACAACTAGACTGTAAACATCGATTTGCCTTCTTCTTCTTAATTTCCCGTTCCCTCTTTTCTCTCTCTCACTCGACTCCTCAACTCCATTTTTTATAATTTTTTTAATTAAATCCGGCCTCCTTTTAATGCATACTAAATCATGGCCAGATTCTTTAACCGTTTTCTTACAAAAAGTTGAACCAATTTTCCCATTGAAGGCGGCTCACCGTTACTAAATCGAAAAATCTCTGCTTTCCCCCTATTTAAGCAAGGGCAAAGCCAATTTATTTTAGGGTGGGCGAGAATATCATGTAAGTAAATCTCGACAGTACGAGAAAATTTCATTAAATAGAAAGAAAAATACACCTAGTTAGGGGGGGACATAATGAACCTTACCCCTCAATGCATATTCTATACATAAGCAAAAAGATTAAAAAAAAAAAAAAATGCAATGCAAATACAATAGATACTATCCTAAATAAAGCAAAAAAGAAAAAAAGAAAAAAAAAGATACTACTTAAGTGGTGCCCTGCAATTCTTGATAGAGTAAAAATCACTAATTATCGAATCTGAATCGATATTTCTAGCAAGTTCTCTTTCGATGTAAATAACCAAACAATTTGCAAGACACCCATCTTCCATCTTATTCCGAAATGTTGTTTTTAAAAATTTCATAGCAGAGAATGCTCGTTCTGTCGTTGCCATGGAAACTGGAAGAGTCAACACTAGACGAACCAATCTATCAATCAAGAAATAGATTGATACTTTTCCCGTTTCAACCAATCTTCGACATAATTCAGAAAGAGAAGTCAAATTCTGAAATTTGGAGTTATGAAACACATCATACTCATAAAGTTTCAACTATCTTCTCAAATTATTCACTGCTAACACGCACACCTATACCAATACACCACCCACCCACACCACATTCAAGTCTAAAATACTAAAAGTCTAAAATATAAAAGTAACTAATAGTCTAAAATAAACCAAAGTGACTGACACAGTGACATAGTGTACTGAAATAGTGAAATAAGTAAAACAATAAAAAAGAACAAATTGCTAATTGACTAATTGTAGTGTACTAAAAAAGTGAAATAAGTAAAACAATAAAAAAGAACAAATTGCTAATTGACTAATTGTAGTGTACTGAAACAGTGAAATAAGTAAAACAATAAAAAAGAACAAATTGCTAATTGACTAATTGACTAATTGTAGTGCAATGAAATAGTGAAATAAGTAAAAGATTAAAAAAGAACAAATTGCTAATTGACTAATTGTAAAGAATCTGAGAATCAGAAAATAAGAGAGAGAAAGAAAGAAAGGGAGAACAGGAGAAGAAAGAAGAAAAAGAAAGAAAGAAAGGGAGAAGGGAGAAGAAAAAGAAAGAAAGAAGGAGAGCTGGTGGCCGGTGAGGCATTGTTGCACTGAGGCCGTGAGGCCATGGTCCGTGAGTGGCGTTAGGCCACGTGACTGCATGAGAAAGAGGCAAAGAGGCAAAGATGAAAGAGCGAAAGAGAGAGAAAACCATACCAGAGGGGTTCCAGGCGGACCGGCGGAGGCGCGCCGCATGGAGGAGAAGAGGAGATGCGCCGTTCCACTGGTGAGGGCTGGCCGATGGCGGCTGGGTCACACATGGCAGTCCACAGTGAGTTTTTTTATTAATTGATTTAACTTATAATTTGATAATTGATAAAGTGAGAAAAATATAGTAGTTTGTTGTTTTCGATAACATATAAGAACATTTTCTATTTAATTGGAGATTTATCAATTGATTTAAAAAATCAAGCTGTGTTTTCAAATAAAATGCTACTAGACAAAACCATGGAGAAATAGAGAATTTAGTTGGTTACTAAAAACACAAGAGCCCTTAGCAATTTAACTTAGATACCAAATTGAGAATTATTATTATTATTTGAAGATATAACAAAAATTTGGTTACTTACATCACCAAATTCCAATACAATGAGCTAATCCCAACAGCGTGGTTGCAATATTTAATTCACCCAGCAATATTATCTTGATATCACCTTGTGCCAAATTTTACTCTGTTTAAACAATGATAGTTGAAGCACATTAAATACATCACCTCATCAACTCAATTTGAGATACAAAGATGCAATTTATTAGAATGAAGAAATAGATGAAGGAAAAGTAACATTTTTTTTTTTTTTTTTTCCTTATATGCAAATGTTATAAATTAAATATTGAAAATACTATGAGCAGATAAAAGGGGAAAAAAAAGGAAATGAGATAATACCAGTAAGAGGAAGTTCACGTTTAAAAGCATTGATCTTTCTCATTTAGGTGAACGGTCTCGCTTTCATCTTGAAAGCCAATTTCTGCCCAGAAAAGCATTTACTTATTGAACTTTATTAATAGAATGAAACTTCTGGACACGTGTATTCAATTCCAGGACTCACTGCTATGAAGGATCACAACTAGATAAGAGAACATAATTGGAATTTTTTATGAAATAAAGAAAAAAGGTCCAATTTTACTTTGGAACTCCATGGTATGCTAAGTTACCTTAAGAAATTAATCCAAAGATGAAATCAATGCCTTATTTGTGAAGTAACAACACTCTCCAAATAGTCATTTTTCTACGAAGTCTTACTAGATGAGAAGTCCAAAAATTAGGCACCTTGAAATTAAGCTATCGTTAAAAAGTATGGATTACTAGTGGTAACATCCATAACAACCTATCAGACCAAAGTTTGAGAAATAAAAAAGAGAATAAGTGAGGTCAGTAATAATTTGTCTACCACGTTGCAGAAAAAGGAAAACTTTTTGAGAAAAATATTAAAAAGAGAATAAGGAAAGTAATATTTTTTCTACCACATTGCAAGAAAACAGAAAAATTCAAAACTTGAAGCCCAATCTATAAGCCTAGATTAATTAGGTAAGGAACGAGATAGTTAACAGTATTTGTTCTAAGTTTCTGCGTAATCTTTGTACTGCCTAGGTTTGGACAAACATGCAGTTTCTTAAATTTTTGTCCACTTTAGTATTCAATGCTCCTCAGCTTCCACATATATGGAATTCAATAATTGACACATCAAACCTGAAACCAAAGGGAAGAGTTAAGAGAGAACTAGATTGGTCTTTGATAAATTTAAAGGGAACTGAGAAAGTAGATGAATGAACCTATAGACATACTAGAGCTAAATCCTTCTAAAAGAAATTTCAATCTTTGGGATCTGAGTTGCACTTTTGACTAAATTCCACCTGCATCGTTTTCAAACAAGTGAGAAAAGATATACAAAAATGTTTCCAATCATGTGTTCTGTATTATCTTGGTTCACAGGAACTAAATTCCTCCTTTCAAGTAAGAATTCATTAAAAAATTTGCATTCCTCACTAGACAAATATTTTTCTTCCCCCTTTCTTTCCCATTCAATAGATGAAGCCAAAATGCCTTCAAATAGGTAGTGTGATGCATGCATATCTCTTGAAAGCAGTTAAAACTGCTATGATTTTAGAAGCACTACCCATCACTTTATACATGGGTCCTTATTTACTCTCCTCTTCTTGTCTTGTACCAATGACATATAATAAAATAAGAAATGATATTAATATGTATATGGAATGCATCAAGTGACAGACAATATACATGTCAATTACACTCACATCTAGAAGATGTGAAAGAAGAAATGAAAGAAAAAAGAACAAAGGACACAGGAGAGGGAGGTTAGGATATTTGTATATAAATTACCTTTATGGACGATTCACTCAAGGAAGCTACATATTGTTGTAGAAAGCTGCTTGTATATATGTACATGATCAAAGCCTGAAGCATGCGCATTAAAATGACGCATCAGGTTCTATTGTTACCATCTCTAGAAAAAAATTCTTCAGAAAAAAAGAAAAAGAAAAAGAGATCTTGAGTGCAATATTTAGTCTGTAATGACAATAACAATAATTAATAGGTACTTGATCTCTACAAAGTATAATTAGTGTTATAAAACATATGTCAAAGACAGATTTTTCTTTTCTTTTTTCTTTAACTCAAACCAACCTACAATTTGAAAATCAAAAAAGTCAGAAAATTATGATAGTTTGTTGTTTTGGTAACGTATTACATATAGGAACATTTTCCATTTAATATATAAAAAGCAATTAAAGTAAGAGAATACCTGTACAATGTGGTTGCCAGATTGAATTGTCCTCGTAATATTAGCTTGTGCCATCTGTTTACACAATAGGAAACGAAGCACATCAAATTCATCACCTCCATTAGAATATGTGGGAAATAGATTATTGATTTTCTTAATTAAAGAATGAGCAGATAAAAGAAAGGAGATAGTACCAGTGGTTGAGCAATTGCAGCACCCAAGAGATTTGATTAAGTTCCTATTCTTAAGAGCAGCTTTCATTTTATCTGAAATTTAATCACCAACAAATATTGAGAGAGATCAACCAAGAAGAAGCAAATGGATTTTGGATATATATATATATATATACCTGAATCTTCTTCTTCTTCTTCTTCTTCTTCTGGCGGAGACAGATCCCCTTTCAAGTTTGGGATTTTAGCAATCTTAGGCCAATCCTCGCCTATTTCCCTTTTGCATCTTTCCGATAATATGGGACACCTCCAAATGTGCAGTGTCTGCAAAGATGTAAGCCCACCTATCCACTCTGGCAACGACGTCAATTTGGGGCAATCTAGAATCCTCAGTGTCTGCAAAGATGTAAGCCCACCCATCCACTCTGGCAACAACGTCAATTCAAGGCACCACGAAATGAACAGTGTCTGCAAAGATGTGAGGTGTTGAAGCCCAACTGGCAAACAGACCAATTTTGAAAGTTGATAGAACTCCAGAGAGAGAAGGCTGCTAAGCCCTTGCCATTCCATCTCATCCCAATCGTTGAATGGATCAACCACCTCTGACTTCCTAACATTCAGACTTTGAAGTGCAGTGAGATATCGCATGCCTTGAGGAGGAAGAGGACATTTTATTAGATATAGTGTACGAAGGGAAATGAGATTTCATAGCAACTCCTCTGGCAAAGCTTCGTCCATGTCACGTATAGATAGGTAATTTAATTTGGAGAGAGGGGCAAATGAAGGTATAGAAGAAGAAGAGATTGATGGTGAAGCCGTCATGTTTATCATCCCCATCCTCATTGTCTGCTCCAATGCCTTCAAGCTACAATTACACAGCCTCAGCTCTTCGAGATATGGAAACAGAGGCATGTAAGTGAGCTGAGGGCAATTCCAAATAATTAAAATGGAAAGACGAGGAAATGAATAATTGAGTGGCTTGGGCATTATGGGTGTGGTAATACCGATCTCCTCAACAGAATCCCTCCTTCCCCGCCACCATCCCTTTAGATTAGGGCAATTTACGATTTCGAGCTTCTTCAGAGATGGGAGGAATGAAGAATCAGACAACCCCTCCTCACTCTTATCTATGTACTCTATAGAATCCAAATCTCTGAGAATAAGGCTTTTGAGAGAAGAAAAGTGATCCAACGGTGGCAGATGTTGGCATTTCTTACATGAATATAAATCAAATTTGACAAGATTTGTGAGCGACAAAACCCAACTTGGAAATCTCACTCCCCCGTAATCCATTAACAATAATGCTTTGAGATTTGGTTGTGGTTGCAAGGCTTCGAGTGACATCTCATCATAACCAACACCTGCCTCATCGATGTCTTCTCTTATCCAATATAATCTCAAGCCATCGAGGCGTTGTTTCGCTTTCAGATTCGCAACCTTACATTCTAACGCCGCATCCTTCCCATGTCTTAGATTTACAATTGAGAGATTTCCACTGAGCTTGTTTAGTTCCTGGAGCTCTTTCAATCCACTATTAATCCTAGCCACTGAACCCACGACAAATAGTGACAGTGTATGAAGATCAGTCAATTGCCCCAGTCCACATGGCATATGAGTCAACCTACACCAATCTATCTCAAGATGCCTGAGCTTGACTAATTTGTTGATATCCCTTGGCAATTCTTTAAGTTTATAACAACATGAGAGTTTAAGTGTTTGTAAATTGTGCAACTTGACAATGGAATTAGGAAGCATCTCAATATCTTCATTCTTAGAAAGATGAAGATATCTTAGGTGTTTCAACTTCTTGATAGAACTTGGAATTGTTTTAATCCCCATGTTATGCAAATCCAATAAGCGTATGAAATTAAAACTTGCAAGAATTGTACTATAAGGTGACTTATCCAACCTTACACTACCATAGTCTGGTTGACTTGGTAATAGAAATGTTCTTATCCTTCTTGCTTTATATAATGAGTTCGGAATTTGCGATGATGAGTTGAAGGTATCACCGAATGACACATGACGAGTTTTCTCATTAATGTCTTTATCTTTTGAATAAAAAGTTGTGCTCTCTGATCCCGATGCTAATATTGCTATATCATGCATGAGGTCATGTATTTTAAATCGTGATATATTGCCAAAGTCATCTTCTTCGACTTCTTGAAAGAACGATCTCCAAAGCAAATCCATAAAATACTCATGGCCAACATCTTCTAGAGATTGCTTTTGATCATACAACGTGATGAACCCTTGTGCGATCCACATTTGAATCAAACTTAATTTATCAATCTTGTAATCTTTTGGAAATAGACTACAATAAGCAAAACATTGCTTTAAATGTGATGGAAGAAGATCATAACTCAACTTAAGTGTTGGCAAAATGTCATTTTCTTTTTGAGGTATTTTTGAAAGTTCATTGTTCTTGAATGATAACCACTCTATTTCAGATTTTTTAAAGTACATTAAACTTCCTATTGTCCTTATGGCAAGAGGAACCCCTACACACTTTTTTAAAATCTCCTTCCCAATTTCTACAAAACGTGCATTCTTCGGCTCTTCCCCCTCTACAAACGCCATCTTCTTAAATAAAGACCAAGATTGTTGTTCATCTAGACCGTTTAACAAGTGCGGTTGAACAGTTTGAGTAATTTCTGCCACTTTTATACTACGTGTAGTCACTAATATTCTACTGCCTCTTGCGCCACCCATTAATAGATTTTTCAATTTACGCCATTCTTCAAGATCCTCATTCCACACATCGTCCAACACAAGCAAGTATCTCTTTCCATTAACTTCTTTTTGGAGATCATTGGCTAATGTGTTCATTTGAAGGTTCTCTACTGGCTTCTTCTTTGTTGCACACTCTAGGATTTTCTCAACAATAATTTTTACATCAAAATCCTCAAAGATACACACCCATAATTTTTGCTCAAAATGCTTCTTGATTTCTTCATCACTAAATACAAATTGAGCTAATGTGGTTTTCCCTAGTCCTCCGATTCCAACAATTAGAAGGATCAAAACATCCTCTTTAACATTGGGATTCAACAAAGATCCAATGATGGCCTTCTTATCATCCTCCCTCCCAATAACATCATCAGCACGCACAACAGAATAAGTTTGCTCTCTTGCCTTAAACCTGACTTGTCTTTCCTCAGAGCGTTCTTCTAAGTGAAACTTCCTATCTACTGCAATGGCATCCAGCCTCTCCCTCATGGCCTTAACCTCATGACCCATTTTAAGACCATATGCAAGCTGGTTAGATGTGGAGAAGAAGATGCGTACCTCTTTTGCCTTGTTGTTGTTTCGTGTCATCACTTCCTGTTGTAAGGCCTCAGTAGAGATGTCATCCAGTAAGTCATCCGCATCAAACATGGCATCCTTAAGCCTTTCCAGCCACACTTTGACTTCATTGTTGTGTTGCTTCGCCTCTGCATCCAGAAGCACAGCCTTGTTTGTCGAAACTGTCTCCGTGAATTTTCTGATCTCGTCTTTGACACCCCAGATGAGCAGAATCTCTTGGAGTGCTAGGTTGCCCAATTTCCTGATGATTCCATTAGCAACGTCAGTCAGAGCTCCTTCTGCCATTTATTAGTGAGAATTGAATGAATGCTATCTTTGTGAGGGTTGGAGGGTACGATGAGAAGGATCTGGAATAGGCAGATTGACCAAAATATAAGACTCTGCTTTTGAGTGCTTCAATGATGGTTGCACATGCATACACATAGTTGCTAATAAAATATGGCTATTTCCCCAACTTGCGTCAATATTTAAAAGCACACGAAACACCCATGGTGATGGTCCCCTATGCATCGAAAGCAAAAACATTATTAAAGCATCCCTTAATTAATTAGCTCTGGACATTGATTCAGTAAGGGCACAACAAGGTTTAGGTCCCCATAAGGTTTAATCCTATTCCTAAGTGAGAGTTCGTTATGTTGCCCATCTCGATCATCCCAACCGTTGGATAAATCAACCACCTCAGAACTCCAAGCTTTCAGATCTTGAACTGCACTGAGATATCGCATGCCTTTGCCTTGAGGAAGAGAACATTTTGTTACAAATAAAATACGGAGAGAAATATGACAACACCTCTGGCAAGTCTTAGTCCAATTCCTCTATACACAACTCACTTGATTTGGAAATCGAGAGGGGGAAAAGCTGGATTCAAAATTCAAATTATAATACTTGCTCTCTTTGTTCCCAAAAAATTACAAATCAACCCACGAAATTGAAAAAAAAAAAAAATTGTTAATCTAGCTCATCGGCTCATCGCATCTCAAAGAAAAACAGTAAAAAAAGCTTTTAACTTAAGCGAAATAAATGTCAAATACCTAACATTACAAATCCCTAACATTAATTTTGTTGTGGAGCCATAAGATATTTTTGTTATTTCTCTTTTAATTAACAAAATTAATGAATTTTTTAGTTAAAAGAACGACATAGTTTTCCTCCTACCCGGTTTGGAGGAATCCTTCTTCAAACCACTACGTGACAAGCAAATAGACCATCCACATATGTATTTTAAAAAGTCACATGACTCATTAAAAATGTCATGTGACTAAAAGTACACGTGGATGGTCTATTTACTTGCAACGTAGTGGATTGGAGGTAAACTATTTCCTATTATTGAGCATATGATAAAATAATTAATATAACTTTTATTGATTGTAAAAGTCAATTGCAATTTTGGACTTTTTCAAAAGAAAAAATTACAAATAATTCAACAGCCAATACTAATGATACATCTTTACCAATCTCTAGTAATTTGTTCAAATGATCGGATATGACAAGGAAAAAACCATTTTGGATTGAATTTTCTCTCGAACAAAATGACATTCAAGTTCAATGTGTTTTGTGCTTTCAAGGAACACCGGACTGCATTGAAAATCAAGTGGCCCCATGTCACCAATTTCGTTACCATTCCTATTGACAAAGCTTTTTGTT
>BKZX01023497.1:1767-13523 GCA_014362285.1 Fagus crenata
GTCTATCTGCGTCATCCCAACCCTTATATTGATTGATGACGGTCACCTAAATTTCAAAACAAAACCATGAGCCGAAAGAAAAAAACATTACTTCAAGAAGAACAAGTTCAGTCTCATATTCAAACTACAACCAAAAACCACTCCAACAAAGAAATTAAAAAAGACAATGCAAAAACCACAAAGCATCTAAATTAGCCAAAAGAAAACCTAATAGATCTATTGGCTGAATAGCAATTATAAACAGTAGATGAGAACAAATACCTCGAATCGAAGACGATTTGAGCAAAGATTGCAGAATAATTATGAGATTTGTACTTTGTTGCTGGAGATCTCTGACTTGGGCAGCTCAAAATTAGCCGGAGACGGAGAGATGACTATCAAAGTACGATTGTACGAGCGGTGAGAACTGAGAAGTAAAGCCATAGAGGACTTGAGAAAGAACTTGGCAGAAGTAAGAGGTGTCGAGAGGCCGGAGAGGGAAGCTTGGTCCGCTTGGCCTTGGAGGCTGTCACGGAGAGAGAGAGAAGAGGCTGGAGGCAGAAATTTTTTTTTACATTAGGTTATAAATTTTCTATTTATATCTAGGGTTTGTAAGGGTATTTTAGTAAAATTAAATTAATTTAATCGGGCCTATACGGGTTATACGGGTTGACCCAAATAACTCGTTATTTAAACGGGCCTATACGGGTTCGACCCGAATATGACCCGAACCCATTAAGCCCCAACCCAAACCCGCGAACTTCGTGTCGAGTTCGTGTCGGGTTCGCAGGTCGTGTCAAATATTGCCACCCCTAATACAGAGAGTGAGAAAGAGAAATGGAGAGAAAACTTAAAGAAGTAACCGCTGTATCCAGGAGTGTCTATCCATCATAGGTGAAGCATACAGACAGCTCTGTTTGATGAGAGATTGGGCATTTTAAAGGAAGGGGCAATAGGTTTGATATGGATACGGCTACTAGATTATGTGTGCTTCCTAGATCAGCCATGATCCAAAGGCTTAATTCATTAAAGTATAGACGTGTATGATGTGACCAAAGAACTCAAAGGCATATCCAATGAACCTCAAATGATGCATAAATTTAATTATTATTTGATAAGTCTCAAATGATGCATAAATTACCGAATGAATAAATTGTTGTGCGAAAACATCACTTTTGCTATGACACACCCATGATTTCTGTCCAATTTCCAAATCCACCAGAGCAGCTCCCAGATTAGTACCTGTAAACAACCAAAAAAAAAAACTTTCAATTTGTACTACATGACACGAAAATGAACTATTACTTAACAAGTTGAATCAATTGCTACATCATATAAGGAAATAAAACAAAGTATTAATAATTGCATGTTGAGAGAGAGAGAGAGAAAGAGACTTGCCAACCACTCTTGGTTTCCATTAAAATTGTAGTATGTAGTCCATATGGTACAATTGAAAGTAGTGACCTTATGTATTCGTTGTTTTATGCTTGAAATACTGGAATTGAGATCTAACAGTTCACTGAGCTTAACAATATAGGGAGATCCACTTGATGTCTCTGATCCCAAAGTACTTATTCTGTTATCCTACGTCAAGGCATTGCAAATTCAAAAATAGATTTCCTATTCAGAAATGGAATTGTTTCACCAAGAATATAATAGAGATCATGAGTATAGAAGGTATGCCAAAAGTGAACTTCACCACAAACTATACAAGCCGTGAATCAAGAACATACACAGAAATTGAAAATGCATTAGCAGGCTCCACAAAAGATCTGATTGCATGAATACCACAGGGATTATATATATATTATGATGTATACCACAGGGACTATTTAAAAGTACATTACATTTTTTATGTAATAAAATTCTGTTATTACCGATAAAAAAAAGGTACATTGCTCCAACAGAAGCCTTCAAACCATTTCATAAAGGATTAAAAAACATAAAACCATTTATTTCTTCCTACAAGCTCAACTAAGATAGCAATATAAGAAGCAACAAGAAAAAAGAGTATCAAAATTTGAGGATATGAAAGGATACATTGCATCCTGGACGTTTGAACCATCATCCATTGAGGGAGAGTTCTTTCCAAACAATTTTATACAAGATATGTTTGATGGCATTTGTAATACATATCCTCTAGGTGTCCAGATATGCCCAGGATTTCTATTACACTCTATTGGGTCTTCTTTAATGGAAGGCCACACGCGATCTGGCAAGCATTTTACCCTATAATCAAAACGTTGTCTAACTTTTCCAACTTCAACCAAACTGCGAGAGCACCAAACTTCATATGCAATAACTTGTAATCGACAAACATTATATAAAGGTTTATAATAATAAAAAAATGCCAAAAATTGTTTGCAGCGCTACATACAGAAGGGGTAGTTATATCTTTGTGACAATCACAAATTAATACATTTAGTTTTCTTAAAAGTGAGCATCGCTCTATACCCAGAAAGTAGTACTGAAATCAAAATTCGGATGTTGGTTTGGCAGAAGCACATACTGGAACTTAGAAGGTCGGCAAATGCCAATTTCCAGTGTAAAAGGAAAGGGCAGATGACAAACATACCAACAGAGCCACATTAGAAGCCAAGAGTTCCGCAATCAAGGTATCAACAATCTAGTGGGGTAAATGAGCCAAGCACAACTTGATCCCACAATAAAGCATAACAAAGAAACTACTAGAGAACAAGGTCATTGGTGGAAATGTCACATATAACCATAACAAAGAATCTTTCTAGTGTATTTGGTGTCATTTGATTGATTGACTTGTTTGTAAGAGTATAATTTGAATTTTTTTCATCTTGTCAAAAAATGTAAGAAAAGAAAGAGAGAATGAATGAGGAAAAGAGCAATTGGATTTGGGGCTTTCAGTTTTATTCTGTGGATAGTTAAAGCATTTTGTTTGGTTGGTAAGAAAATGTGAAAGAAGGATGTCATTTAGGTTTTGCGTCTCTTGGTTTTGGTGGTGGGATTAGTGTATTTTTGGTTCCTATGAGAAAATGTTTGGTTATGTATGTTGGGATTGTCACAAATTTCTGTTTAGTATTGGCTTGAATTTGGGTAATATATAGTTTAATGAGTTTATGGCCAAATGATTAAAAGATTGGATATTTGTATATCTAGTGAACGTAGAGTGGAGCTTTATGTCTTTCTCTCTCTCTTTGCTTTTGTGTATTTTTCTATGAGTGCCATTTTTTCTCTCTTTCTAATTTGCCCTTTACTCTGTTTATGAATTCTTGAAGAGCATTTATGAATACTATACTATTTGTTACAAATTTTGTAGAGAGGGACTGTGTGGAGGTCTGTGAAGTGTATTGGTTCCCAGAGGAAAAAACCTTGTCAAATAGGTTTCATCATGGTAGGTGAATTTGAGAAACAAGAGGGTTTGCAACATCATTTTTCAGTTTTGCTTGAATAGTCGGCCTTCGATGATTTAATCGGTTTCAAAAGTGGTGTGGAAGAAGAGGGTCATGATGTTATGATGTTGATGAGGAAAGCTTTTGGTCATGGCTGCTGTCGCAAGGGTGTGTTGTTGCATACTACTCACTATGCACATCAAATTCATTTTAATGATTTTATTCTTACTGTTCTTTTGCATTATAGGACTTCTAAATAAAATAATACTTTGTAATAGAACATGTATGTGTTTGGAGTATGATAAAAAAAAATGTATGTATTTGGAGTGAATGTTGTTTTCTATAATCATGCATTTTGGATATGAATGGCAACATGAGTGTCATGGTAACGTAATTTTTATTTTATTTTTTCCTATCAATTCCTTTTGTTTTATTAATAGCTTGTTTGGAAGTGGAGAATTATAAGAGGAAATGGAATGAAAAGAAAATAATTTTTTAAAGAAATATTTTTTTTTATTCCCTTGTTTGAGAGTTTATTAGGAGGGAAAAGAATGAAATTAACTCATTTTTCAATCCTTCCAAATTCGGGAAGAATTTGAGGGAATGAAATATGTTTTAATGAATTTTTACTGAAGTACCCATAATATTCTCTTCTTTTTTTCTTGAATGCCTATGCCTCTATTTTTATTAAAGGAATTATATAATGGTAATATTATATAAAATGATTCATTTTCATTCTTTTCCATTCAATTCCCAATAATGTTATTTTCCATTCCATTTATTTCATTTCAAACATCCAAACAAGAGAAATGCATATTTAATTCCTTTCAATTCCATTTTTTACTTTCCTTTATAAATTCTTAAACATAGTGTTGAAAAAGAAGAAGAAGAAAAGCTCTTTTCCTTTTCCTTACAAGAGAAGCTGATTCAACATGAAGAGATGAAGAGATGGAGGATAATGTAGTGGGTTATTACTACCACCACAACAACAGTCTCCAACAAGGGGTGTCGATGGCTTTTTCTTTTTATAGACCAAAAGGCAACTTTATATTGGGTTAGTAAATACCAAACAATTCTTGGACATGAAATACTACTCAAAAAAATACTAACACACACACATATCTATATATATATATATATATATATTTTTCCTTGATTAGCTATTGGGCTCATGGTCCACGTTTACTTTATTATAGGAGTTGACCCATTTGGAGGGCATAGCATGAACTTGACAGTCATATTTATTATCTCATTATTATATAATATTATTTTAATTAAAAAATCTAATTAGTGTTGTCAATTTAAAAAAAAAAAAAAAAAGTGAACAATTCTTTAGGCAGAGCAAAACAGTACATTGGTACGCAAATCACAAAGTGCTCAAATTTTAACTTTGGATCCCCCAAAGAAAAAAAAATATATGTCATTCCAATCACAATATATGGGTTAGATGGCCCAATTGACATTTTTAATATTTGGGCCGGTTTCAATGTAGTGGGTTAGTTTTCAATTTGGGGGGCCAAATGCCGAATATAATATTTCAATTTGAGAAAGAGCATCCAATGAGAAAAAGCAAACATATATAAGAATACAGGCAAAGCATCAATAATAGACGTTCTTTATTCTTCAAGGGGAACCGCCACATGAAACCATTATTGAGAAAGAGCATCCAATGAGAAAAAGCAAAGATAAGAATACAGGCAAAGCATCAATAATAGACGTTCTTTATTCTTCAAGGGGGACCACCACGTGAAACCATTATTGAGCAGTGGGCCACTGGGGCTGTTGTTCACATTATACTCATCTGTTCGTTTCTAAGGCAAGTCCTCCTTCACTCGATTTCAATCTTCCTACTACTTTTCTTTCAGCTTTCTTCTCTATCTTTCAGTGTTTTCTTTCATCCAACAACCAAAAACAATGGCCGAAGCAATTCTGTCTGGTGTTGCGCAGACGATCATTGAAAGGTTGGGCTCTTTAGCTCTCCAACAGATTGGATCCATCAGGGGTGTCAAAGCCGAGTTCGAGAAAATGAAGAACACTGTTTCCAGAATTCAAGCTGTACTTCAAGATGCAGAGGAGCAGCAAGTCAACAACCATCAAGTCAGGGACTGGCTCATGAAGCTCAGAGATGCAGTTCTTGATGCGGATGACTTGTTGAGCGACTTCTCCACTCATGTATTGCGACAAACAGTGATGGGTGCTGATAAAATGCCAAAAAAGGTATGTATTTTCTTTTCGAGTTCAAACCAACTTGTTTTTGGTCTTAAGATGGCTCGTAAAATAAAGGCTATGAGAGGGAGACTTGATGATATAGCAAAGGATAGGAAGGATTTCCAGCTGGAAAGTCGTTCTTTAGAGACACCGGTTGTGATTAGGGGGAGGGACCAAACTCATTCATATGTACCTGAAGAGGAAGTTATTGGGAGAAAGAAGGATAAGGAGGCCATCATAGATCTATTATTGGACTTTGATGTGGAAGACAATGTTTCCTTCATATCCATAGTGGGACTTGGAGGACTAGGGAAGACCACACTCGCTCAATATGTATACAATGATGAGAAGATCAAGACTTATTTTGAGTTGAAAATGTGGGTGTGTGTTTCTGACGTCTTTGACGTAAAAACAATTGCTGAAACAATAATTGGTACAAAACTTGAAAATCTTGAAATGGATCAATTGCAAAATAAACTTCGCAAAAAGCTTGACCAAAAGAGATACTTACTTGTATTGGATGATCTTTGGAATGAGGATAGTGACAGCTGGGATAATTTGAAAATGTTGTTGACAGGTGGTTCAAAGGGAAGTAAGGTGGTGATAACTACTCGTACCCAATTCGTTGCAAAGATTACCAGCACAGTTTCACCATATTTTCTAAAAGGCTTGTTGAATGATGAGTCTTGGTCTTTATTGAAGCAAAAGGCATTTGAAAAAGGGCAAGATCCCATTGATCCTAACCTTGAAGCAATTGGAATGGACATTGTAGAAAAATGTCAAGGAGTGCCTCTTGCTATAAAGACTATAGGGAGAGTATTATACTTCAAAAAAACAGAAGCTGAATGGTTGCATATCAAGAATAATGAACTTACAAATGTAACTCCACCAAAGAATGGTATTTTACCAGTTCTTAAATTGAGTTACGATCATCTCCAATCTCATTTAAAATGTTGTTTTGCATATTGTTCATTGTTTCCCAAAGATTATGTGATTGATAAGTTGAAATTGATACAACTATGGATAGCACAAGGATTTATCCAATCACCAGTAGAGGAGAGCCGACAGTTAGAGGAAGTTGCCAATGAGTACTTCATGGATCTACATTGGAGGTCCTTCTTCCAAGAAGCACAAGAATATGAAGGGGTGATTATGAGTGTTAAAATGCATGATTTAATCCACGATCTTGCACAATCAGTCTCAAGGAATGAGTGTACATTGGTTGATTCTAATGCAAAAAAGGTCAATGACAAAGTTCGTCATCTATCATTTCCATTTTATAATGCTTCATTTTTTGGGGAGAATTTAAGCTTGTTGGTTAAAGCAAACAAGATACGAACATTTATTTTGACATGCGAGTCTTATTGGGGATCTAATCAAGATGCAGCAATGGAAGAATCAACTTTGAAAGCACTTATTTTTACTTTTAGATACTTGCGTGCATTAGACCTACATGGGTTAAACATTAAGACGGTGCCAAATATCATTGGTAAGTTGATGCATCTAAAGTACCTTGACCTTTCCTGTAATGAGATTGAGGTTCTCCCTAGTTCTATTACTAGATTGGTGAATTTGCAAACATTAAACCTCAGTTCTTGTATAGAACTTAGGGAGTTACCAACAGACATTCGAAAATTGGTCTCCCTCAGGCAACTCGATACAAGTGGTTGTTGCAGTTTGACTCATATGCCATGTGGATTAGGAAAGTTGACTTCTCTTCAGACATTAACCTTATTCGCTGTGAGTAAAGAGGACCCTACAGCTTCTTCCAAGCATTGCGGTGGATTAGCGGAATTGAACAAGCTAGACTTGAGAGGAAGATTAGAGATAACAAATTTGGAGGATGCTACCTCAGAAACTAAGGATGCGAATTTGAAGGAGAAGAACCATCTTACTAACTTGGCATTAAGCTGGAATTGGAGGGATGATGATGATCTCGATGCCTGTGAGGATGAAATTTCGTTGAATGGCCTCCAACCACACCAAAGTCTAAAACATTTGAGTGTGACAAAGTACGGTGGCGTGAGATTTTCAAATTGGCTTTCTTCGCTAACAAATCTTGCTACATTATATGTAGACGATTGCAAGAAGTGCCAACATTTTCCACCGTTGTATCAACTCCCATATCTCCGTGTACTAGAGATTTATAATATGCTTGGTCTGGAGTACATGTCAGACCAGGATATCACTGATGAGATCTCTGCTTCACTGGCATCATCCTCGACAACATTTTTCCCATCCCTAGAGTCGCTCACACTCTATAATTGCCCTAATCTAAAGGGATGGTGGAAGAGGGATATTGTCGATAACAGCGATGTGGGAACGGCATCGACATGTCAACAACACATATCACTGCCTTCCTTTCCGCGTCTTTCTTATTTGAGAATCCAGGGTTGCTGTAAGCTTACTTGCATGCCGCTGTTTCCACATCTTGAAGAATGGCTTTGTCTGAACAATGCCAGCTTGAAGCCATTGCAACAGACAATGGCGATGACGATGAATGCGGCAGAGACTTCTTCACTTCCCTCCTCCTCCCCCCTTCCTCTCTCCAAATTAAAGCGTGTTGAAATGCAGAACGTAGAGTCTCTGCCAATGCCAGAGGAGTGGGTTCAAAACCTGACTCTTCTGGAGGAATTAGATATTTCGGAGTGCCCTACACTAACATCTCTGTCTCGATTTATGCAACATCTCACCTCCCTTAAGAGGTTGACGATTAAGGATTGCGAAGAGGTTGACTTGTTTAGTGACGTGGATGATGATGGCTCAGAATCTCAACGCCCTACGTCTACATGCCTCCAGTCTTTGGGTTTCTACAAAATTTCGAAACTGGAAGCTCTCCCTGCATATCTCCAACACGTTACCACTCTGCAATATCTCTCTATTTCTCAATGTCCCAGCTTCACGACTTTACCGGAGTGGTTGGACAACCTCACATCACTTCACAGCCTTGTAATTGATGAATGCCCCAATCTGACATCTCTTCCGGAAGGGATGCGTCACCTCAGCTCTTTACAGACCCTCAGAATCATCAATTGTCCCCATTTAGAGCAAAGATGCCAGAAGGAAATTGGTGAGGATTGGCCCAAGATTGCTCACGTCCCAAAATATACCAATAGACGTTATCGTTAAATTCTTGTTCAATTACCATTCTGCTTCTGCTTCCACTTCCTTGGGTATGCACTTCAACATGTCTTTTCTCAGCAATCAGACATCTTTTTATTTTTATTTTTTATTTTTTTAACTTCTCTAATGCTGATGTTTTCGAAATCTCATTTGCAATTCCATATGCAGAATTTTCGAAGCACAATACAAAGTATTGAATTGGAGCTAGAGGAAACAAGGGAGGACTGCCCAAAATTGTTCACATTCCAAAGGATTGTCCATCATCAGTTTTTCTGGTATAATTCCATTGTTATTCCTCCTCTTCTTTCTTTTCCATGAATGAGAAACGTTTTAACACTTTTGGGCCTCATAAATCATAATTGGTGCCTTTTGATTTAAGTGCATAAACAGATTGAATGGAGCATAAAAGGGTCAAACACAGTTGCTATCATTTAAGAGAGCCACCATCAACGATAAAGTGGGAGTTCAGACTTGGCAAATGAGCTCTTGCCCTGGGACTTGCTGATATTGGAGTAACATTGTGTTGGAAGATCATCTCGAATAAATAATTAGGTATTCAATTGATTAGATTCTTCTTTTTATCTATAAGCTTCTACCGTGTTTTGTTCAATTTATTAGATATTTTAAGACAGAAATCTCCATGCTTTTAAATCCTCATCTTGTTATTCCCATTTGCATATTTAGTTTATCAAAATATTACTTTGAATCTTCAATTTTGCAAGCAATATACTACAAATATTACAAGTTCCATTATCTGCATCATCATCATCATCTTCTTCTCCTTCTTCTTCTTTTGATGAAATTCTCAAACTTTTCTTTGCTTGAATGATGTTATTGAGGACCATAGCTTGGTGCTAACACTTAGACTCATACCTTTTTGAAAAAACCTTTAGTTTTAGGGCGGTTGATACTTGGGGTGTTCAAGCAGTGCCGTCTGAAGCGCCAGTCTTTTGTTCATATCAGAATATTGCTAAGGTAATCAATTATTTAATTTGCATGTTAAAAAGGTTGGCTATGAGTGTCAGTTTCTTTTCTTTTCTTTTTTTTCCGGTAACTCTTTCAATAATGATACTTGTAAAGGTTGGCTATCAAGAGATGTTTTATCCAGGTTAAGCATGTGACTCACTATATTAACAGGTTGTCAAGCTTGTATTTTTTTTAGCTTTTGCGTTTTAGTATATTCCAAAACTTATGGATGTGTATCAGTTGGTAAACAAAGCCATGGATTGCAAGGGTAGTTGATTAAATTACTACAAAGAATAGGAGGATACCCATTTTATGATTCATAGGCTGAGTAGCTGGTATCTTGGGAAATTTTTTGATTATTACATTAAGACGGATTAAGACATTATAAAGTCTTGTTTGCTCAAGTTCAGGAATTCATTTTGGCTGATTCAAAAGTTTTAAAATTAAATGTCTCATAATAACAAAGAAAATAAAAATAGCTAGCAGTTGTGGACAAACAGCACCAGTTCAAATCTATTGAAATCAAGTCCCTTGTTTTCTTCTAATTTCTTGTTTTTATGTCCATCAGTGGAGTGCTCATGGCAGAAAATATTGTTGCATTGGGAAAATAATTTGGCAAGGAAAAAATGAACACCAAAGCTTTCTTTCACCAATTTTCTCTAGAAGAAGTTATTCAGAACTCAGAAGAAAAAAATACAACTTTGGTTCAAATAGAAGGTGGTGATATTTCCCTTTTCCTCTAAAATTTTGAAACTGGTCTCCATTGATTAACTAGAGCATTGGAGAAAGCTTTCTTTCACCAATGTTCATGATCCTTTTTTTTTTTTCTTTCTTTCTTTCTTTGGCTAAGCATATGTTGATGATCTGAGTACTTCTATGTGTTTCCCAAAATTATTCTGGTTTATAGTATATTCGATGAAGACTTAGTGAAGTTTGAGATTTGTAATAAAGCTTCACTTATTAATAACCTCATAGAGGGGTGAAGAATTAGCTCACATACATAAACCTCCTCCTGTCCTGTGTTATTGTTTCTTAGTTTCTACTTGAGTTGAGTTGCATATTTTTGCACTAGTTGGCATGGTAGTATAAATATCTATAGTCGTGATCAGTTTTAGCATTATTAGGATTACAACTATGGCTGTTGACACCTTCAGTGTGCTAATTTTTTACAGCTTCATGATATTGGTGAGTTAACAATCACTTGATGCTTATCTTATCTCCCAACATTTATTGAAATACTTCTTAGGCCGTTAGGGTCCTTTGACTATATCATGACCAAGCGTTAGAACTGTGCAGATTTTCCTATCATTTTTTGATATTCATTTCTTAATTTACAGAACTAAAGTAGGTATTTAATATATTCTCTATCTGCTAAGATCTTATTTTCCATGTGTGTGATGTCTTAAAATGCAACAACACTTATTTTGCCTTTCTTGCCATGTTTGTGAGTCTAGAAGTTTCATTAATTGGGCATTCATTGTATATGTACACTATGCAATTCAACTGTGAGAAATGGACAAATCTTTTTCATGAAGAAAATCTAAGGGGATGGTTGGGAATTGAGGATTATAGCAAGCCTTTCACATCTGATTACATATTAAAACAAGCGATTACATGTTCAAAAGAGTGGGTTATGTGGTTCGATTTTGAAAGATTCAATCTTTTCTTGATTAACAGGAGTTGGCATGTGAAAAAAAATCATGAATTATTGTGTCTATATCGAGAAAACTAAGGTTTTATAGCTTACAAACTTAGCTTGGTATGGTTCATATGGGTATAATAAAAACAGTTTAATTATGGAACTAATGAATTACGGAGTGTATAACATACTGGGAAAATCTAGGTTGCAATGTCTTTTAGGTGTCATCCAAAGGTATCCCCTTTTCTATCATTCCTAGTGCTCTAAACTTGCATGTTTGTTTCTTCCTGGTTAGGTGTTGCACTAAAAATCGACAGACCTTCTCCAATGTTTTTTTGTTGTATCATTATCTTGATTGTACTGTTTGGAGAAAATATTGCAAGTTGGTCATTAATGGCATCAGGCATCTTATTGCATTATTTCAAGGTTAAGATTAGGCTTAAGGAATAGCTGGATATGGTTAAACACTCTGCAGA
>BKZX01023501.1:0-10866 GCA_014362285.1 Fagus crenata
TTTTTTTTTTTTTTTAAATAGAAACCACTAAAGTTGAAAATTGGTATAAAAATGTTGTGTATGAAATGTAGTTTAAAAACTTCATATTAATACATTAGGGGGAGAAGTAGCAATATAGACTATTTTTTTTCTTTTTTTAGAATAAAGGAAAATTACGAATTTTGTAGAGAGTTAGCAACATAGACATGATGAGTTATTTTTTTTGGATCTAAAAAGAAAAAAAACAAAATTATATATTTATCTTAGCTCCCCCTAATAAAAATTTATGACTCCGCCACTGACTCCAATCCCCCCCCCCCCCAACAGGGATGGCAATGGGGCAGGGATCCTATTCCCGCCCCCACCCCATTATCTCTACCTCATTCCCTATCCTTGCCCCGCCCCATTTATGGGGGAACATTCTTCCCCCCATCCCCGCCCCACAGGGTATCCATGGGACCCGCCCACCCCATCACACCTCAATAAGAATTCCTTAGTCCTTACTAATTAACAAGACAAAAAAAAAAAAAAAAAAACACTCAGTTTGGATAAGTTACATGGAACAAGAAAAAATTCCATTTGAAATGAATAATGTAACTATAAAGGACACATGTGGTAGCAACTGCAAGTAGGGTTAAGAAATGAGGAAGAAAAAAAAAAAAGATTTTATATGTAGATTAGTGGTAAGTAAGGTAACAAAATTGTGGATAATTATAGAAATGCAGATTGAGTATGGAGCGGGGGAGGCATCACCCGCCCCCACCCCAAACCTGCTACGGGTTTAAAATCATCCCCACCCCTGCTCCATTAACCTCATGGATCGGGTAAAACCTACACCTAACGGGGCGGGGCAAAGCGGGTATTCGTGGGTCGAATGCAAATTTCCATCCTTACTCCCAAATAGAAAATCTTGGCTACGCCCCTGGTGCTTGCCTCCACATGTGGGTCTTCTTCCATAGGTCTTAGATCTCCACTGCGAACCGAACCCAGTCAAAGGCAACGACTCCAGCAGCTCTGGCATTGTTTCCCAGTCTTCATCTACCTCTCCGTCTTGTTCTCCGTTCCAGGCCTCCAGCGAACTTCAGACAGTGGAGAGTTTTTTAATTGTTTTATTTTGTTAATATTTAGTTTTAGTGGGATTGATTGTGTGCGGGAGTTAATATTCTCTTGTTTGAAATAATGTAACGTGGCTTGATTAATTGGAGATTGTTTACACCACGTCCAGATAGAATTTGCTTTCTATCAAGAAACTTGCATGGATTAAGGGTCTCTATGGAAAAGCTATAAAAGTTTCGTTTTAAAGGTAAAGTTTAAGGGATAAAGAGGTTGGAAGTGAAATATTGTTAGGATTTAAACTAGTATAATTCAATGAAGTCCACATATTTCTCAAAATGGTTTTCACCTAAAAATATTTTTCGTCATAAACTCATATATGTCAAAACAAATGATCCCTTAATTGATTAGAATAGTACTATAAAGACAAATTAGAGTCAATTCCTTGCCTATCTTTTCGTAGTAGGCGGATCCACAGAGCTCACTAATATGGGTACCAACCATATGACAAGAATTGACTCCCAAAAATGAGAAATTTAGTACTCCCTTTTCTTTAAGGTCTTTCAAGAATTTTCTGTGGAAATTTCCAAACTATGAGATGGGAGAATTGCATATATCCAATATTGATTATTCATGGATACAATAAATAGTCATAATATTTTCACAATTGTTGATGTTACAAATTCTTAATGATAGATAATAAAAAGTGATGTCAATGAGTCCGGATGAGAGAACTAATAAAAACCTGTCAACTCAAGTATTATGAAAATGTTATGACATCATATTATGTCCGTAGCATTATTCTATCCAATAATGATTATTTATTTTAATAAATTCTAGACACCTTATGTATAGCTATGTTAATATTAGTACTTATCCATTGACCATTGGGCCTAGTGGTGTCCCTCCTTCCATAACCTTGTTAATGAAGCGCCAAGTGGCATTTTTTTTTTTTTTTCCATGTAAGCGAAAATTATAACAACAATGTTGTATGTATACATACAATTTTTTAGTATTAAAAAATTATTTTAAAAGAATACAACCTGATTTATATAATAGGGAATAAATGTTGGTTTTTACCTTAATTTATGCCATAAGAGCAGTTTTTTTTTTTTTTTTTTTTTTTAAGGTAGAAAGGTAATTCACTAATAACTACTACTAAATAGAAATAGATACAGTAAAGTAGTGATCCACCAAATCTGGATTTGATGACAATAATACATCATGAGGCCGGACGGGTTCAAAAAACAAAATTAAATCTTCTTGCTGATGATATTCGCCAATGCACCACTCATGCAGCGATTTGCTTCTCTATAGGAGTGTTTAATTTGAGAGCAATCAAATAATTTTGGTGAAAGTCTCCCCTCAGGGCCTCACTCCATGACAAGAGCATGCAAACTTAGATTATAAGTCTGTCCTTGCAAACTTATATTATAAGTCTGTCCTTTCCAACATTTCAATTGCAACGATCTATCAAACTCTACGTCCAACCTTGACAGTTTTTAAACAGTATTTTCTTGCGTCAACAAAGTCCTTGTCCTTATCTTTTATTAGTCCAGCTTTACCAAATTTTCTCTTAACTTTCCACATTCTCTGTATATATCAATCTTCTCATCCATATTACTGGATGAATCTTAGAATCGTTGCTTCTAAATCCGCATCAAAAGAGGTAGACAGGTAAAATAATAATACAGATATCCTATGATGGATGAAGAGAGATTTTTTTTTTTTTGATTGAAAGAGTAGAGAACTTTTATTGAACTAGAAAATCAGACAAATACAACCGTTTGGTTGGGGGAGGGACATCCTCCATCCAAAACTCTATGTTTTCAGTATTAATAGCCATACGGGCTAGTGCATGGGCCATAGCATTGCCTTGGCGTTTAACATGAGTGAAACAATAGGAAACTAAACCATTGGCTAGGGACTTCGCATCTTCAATCAAATGACCATACGGGGTTGGACTAGGATGGAAAGAGTTGAGAGCTGCTACCACTGTCTTTGAATCACCTTCAAACTCTACTTCCGGCAGTCCAATTTCAGTTACGAAGCGCACTGCTCTTCTTGCTGCCCACGCCTCGATGCTTTCCACTGACTGGGGGTGGCGGACTTTCTGAACTAAGGAGGCCATTACTCTGCCTTCTCTGTTTCGGACTATAACTCCAATTCCAGCTTCGTTGGTCTCCTTGAAAATTGCCCATCATAGTTTGCTTTGAACTGGTTGCACCTGGGTGGCTGCCATTTGGTGTTCAGAACTGGGGTGGGTTCCATGTGGGGTGGAGTCTTGGCATTGCTTCCAAATTCGTCCAAATATGTTCGTGCCTTAGTGTTTACCTAATTCAGTGGCTCCACAGCTTGGTGCAGCCTCAGCTTGTTACGTCTCTGCCATAAGGACCATGCGATAACGATGAAGACTTTAGTATTCTGTTGTGAGGGAAAGGCCAGGACTTTGGAGAACAGGTCAGCAAAATCTAGCACTGGTGAGGCTCAGAGTGCTTGGCTCCAAGGTTCCTTATCCCAAACTGGCTTGATTAAGGGACACGTCCAGACGGCATGCAGCATATCCTCTGGAGAGTTTTGACAATTCTCGCAGGTTGGATCAATTGGGATTCTTCTTTTGCAAAGGTTCAAACTTGTAGGCAAGGCTTCACGAGAGGCTCGCCATGCAAAGTGTTGGCATTTCTTCGGAATCCGAAGAGACCACACCGTGTTCCATATGGGCTGGAGAGCATCTTCGGTGGAACTACCTGGGAGCAGTTTGTTCTCATTGTGGAGGAGGGTTTTGGTACCCACTCTTGACCGTATAGAGGCCATTAGCTGTTCCTGGCCAATAGAACTGGTCTGGAGGTGCACGATTACTAAGTGGAATATTTTTTATTGCCTCGACATCATACGGGATGATGAGTTTGTCAATCAGGGCCGTATCCCATTCCATCATTGGCTTGGTGATCAGCTGGTCCACCGTACAGTCTTGGAGAAGAGGGGGACCGTGTGTAATAATGGATCGATGGCTATCTTCTAGAAGCCAACGATGCTTCCAAATCTTAATCTGCTTTCCATCTCCCACTCGCCAAACTCCACCTCTCAAGAGCACCTCCCTAGCCTTGCTTATGCTTTGCCATGCATATGAGCCCCTGGTTTTTCCATCCGCCTCCAATATTGAACAATGGGGGAAAAACTTGGCTTTAAACACCCGGTAAAACAATGAAGAGGTATCATTCATGAGGCGCCAAACTTGTTTTGCTAGGAGGGCCTCATTAAATTTTTGGACGTTGCAGAAGCCCATACCACCCCTTTTCTTTGGTTCACATAATTGTTTCCAACTCACCCAATGTATTTTCTTTTGGTCCGGGTTGTTGCTCCACCAAAATCTACGGATCAAGGCTTCTAGATCATGACAGAGTTTGATAGGTAGTCTGAAACAACTCATTGAATAAGCAGGGATTGCTTGGGCTACTGCTTTGATTAGGACTTCTCTACCTGCTTGAGAAAGTAGCTTTTCCTTCCATCCTTTCAGCTTGTGCCATACCCTTTCCTTGATTTGAGTGAAACTCTCTGCTCGATTTCTTCCAATTAAAGAAGGGAGCCCCAGGTACTTCTCATACTGTCTGATAATTGGAACATTAAGTGACTCTTTTATTGCATTTTGAGTGGGAATTGGAGTTGCTTTGCTGAAGAAGATAGTGGTCTTGTCCCGGTTAACCTGTTGACCAAAGGCTCTCTCATATTGCTCCAAAATTGATTGGATCTTCTCACAGGCTGTGTTGGTGGCTCTTGTGAATAATAGACTGTCATCGGCAAAAAAACAGATGAGTTATCTTTGGTCCCCGTCTGCACAAAGCTACACCCTACATGTCACCACTTGTTTCTGCCTGTTTAATGAGGGAGTGAAGCCCTTCTGCACATAATAAAAAGAGATAAGGTGATAGGGGATCTCCTTGGCGCAATCCCCACGAAGGATGGATATTGCCATGAGGTTCCCCGTTAATCAATACTGAATAAGATACAGAGCTAATACATGCAGTCATGAGACTAATCCATTTTTTATGGAAGCCCATCTTCTTCATTATTTGCTCCAAGTAACTCCATTCCACCCTATCATAAGCCTTGCTCATATCAAGCTTCAAAGCCATTGCTCCTTCTCGCCCCATTTTGTTATGGTGCATATAGTGGAGTGTTTCAAAAGCTACCAGGATGTTATCAGTGATTAGACGCCCTGGTGCGAAAGCACTATGGGAATCCGAGACTATCTGTGGTAATATTGACTTCAACCTATTTGCCAGAACTTTTGCCACCAACTTATAAATTACATTACAAAGACTAATTGGGCGAAAATCAGTCACCTTCTCAGGAATTTTAACTTTGGGAATCAAAGTGATAAAAGTATGATTAATGGACTTCAATAAACTACCAGAATTTAAGCATGATAACACAGCCAAGGTTACATCATTACCAACCACATGCCAATATTTTTGGTAGAAAATAGGAGGCATACCATCGGGTCCTGGTGCTTTGGACGGAGCCATCTGCTTAATTGCTTGTTCAACTTCTTCTGCTTTGAATTCTCGAGTTAAGCTGTTGTTCATTTCCACCGTGACCACTTTTGGAACATTTGCTACTGCTTCCATCAGATTGGTTGGGTGACTAGTGGTAAATAGATTTGTGTAGTACTCTATCATCATTCCAGCAATTTCCTCATTTGACTCAAGCCAACCGCCCCTCTCATCATTTAACCTAGAAATAGAATTTCTTCTACACCTCTGGGAGGCCCTTCTGTGGAAATATTTTGTATTACGATCACCCTGAGTCAACCACGAAATTCTAGATCTTTGCCTCCACATTTTTTCTTCTTTTCCCAGCAATGAGTTCAGCTCTCTGCGTAACCCATTAATATTTTCATGTTCTCTGTCTTGGATGGATAAAGTTTCAGCTTGCTGTATCTTCTACTTCAGCACCTCTATTTGTTTTTTAATGCTACCGAAATTGTTTCTGCTCCACTCTCCCAGCTATCTTTTACATTCTTTTAGTTTATTCCATACCATAAACATCCTTGTACCCAATTGAGACATCTCCCAGGCATTCTTAATAGTTGTCTCGCACCCCACGTCGGTCATCCAGGATTCTTCAAATCTGAATGGCCTTTGTTTGCCCCTTGTATTCGCCGATGGAGAGCAGTTCAACCAAAGACACTTGTGGTCAGATTTCGAGACGTCCACATGCTCTACTCAGGCCATAGGAAATTGATGCAACCAATCAATGTTGGCTACTGCCCTGTCCAAACGGACCCACGTGGTGAATGGTGGGTCTCTATTATTGCACCACGTGAAGGGAAAGCCACGGTACCGAAGATCAACTAAGCCACAGTCATCTAAAGCATTTCTAAAACCTCTCATTTGGCGGTCCGGTTTGGCCAGTCTTCCTTTCATCTCCTCAAGCTTAACTATTTCATTGAAATCCCCTATGCAACACCATGGCAGCTAAAGCAGATTGTCAAGATGTCGCAAAAGGGTCCATGTCTCTTCTCTTCTTTGTGTTTCGGGAGCCCCATACACCCCAGTGAGCCTCCAAGCTTTCTCTGTTCCTTCGTTAATTGTGGCATCAATGTGATTGCTAGAATAGCTTTTTATTGAAAGATTCAGATCATCATTCCAGTAGAGGACTAAACCACCTCCTTTATTATTACTTTTAACAACTAACTTGCTATTGAAATGTAAATAATATCGTACCTTTTCTAAGTATTCTTCATTCGACCATGTTTCCATTAGGAAAACGGCTGAGGGAGCTTTAACCCATACCAAATTGGCGAGTTCTTGAACTGTCCCTGGGTTCCCAAGCCCACGGCAGTTCCAGCTGAGGCAACTCATTGGATTCGGCGGGGCTGGACACCAGCCGCCACCGATATAAGATCATTCTCAAGTACTCGAGCAGTCTTTAAACTTCTCATGTCTTCCTCCTCAATCTGCATAACATCTTCACAAGCTCTCTTCTCTGCCACTGCAAAATTCCTTGTGTCTTGTGACCCCTGCCCTTTTGCCCGGGCCAGCTTCTTCCAAGTCCCCACTTTGGGCTTTAGACTTATAACTGCCCTGTTATTTGTTATATCCCCCAATGGGCTTCGTGGATCCTTAGTTGAGACTTTTTTCTTTGACATTTTTGGGCCTTCCGGCCCAATCTCTTCTTCTGGCCCTTTCGACTTGGCTTTGTCCACTGTCCCTAAATTTTCGGAAATCCCAGATTTGAAGTTTAGCGCCATATCAATTTCCCTTAGCTTGTCTTCAAAGGTGGCTTGATTTTTGGCCGCCAAATCCGCTGCCAATTGAATGCCCTCCTGGTAATCCGTTGTTTCCATATCTGTTGGGTCAAACTCCATCGGAGGAGACTGCACCACTTCTACTCTTGGTGGATGCTGGTTTGGTTGCACCGCCGTTGATTTTCTCTCCTTTGGCGTACTCGTGTTACGAGACCGCCCCTCTACCATGACTCGCACTCGACGAAGGACACGATCTTGAGAAGCTCTGAGCCATAACCCATACTCTGGTTCCTTATCCTTCTCAGCTTCCAGGGTGTTGAGCCAAACTTCACAATCCTTTTCTCCATGAGTGGGGATGCCGCACCAATAGCAGAAGTTTGGCAAACGTTCGTATTGAAAGGAAACCCATCCTTCTCCACCATTTGCCAGGGCAATTCTGTGTCCACGGATTAAAGGTTTGGAGATGTTAACCTTAACTCGAACTCTCATCCATCTCCCACTCCCCGAATCTTCATCATGGACTTGGGTTCGTATCACTTCTCCAATGGATCTCCCCAACATCTCCGCCACGGTTTTCTTCATGCACAGGATTGGGAGGTTATGAATCTGCACCCAGAAATCAACCTTATTGAACTGAAGATCTTCTACCTCTGCCCCATCCCTCACACGTTGGAAGGCAATGAGGTATTTGTCATATGACCATGGTTCCCCAAGGAGAACCCGTTCCAGATCACTTCGGCCGTCAAACTCGATCAGCACCATGTTGTCTCCAACGTCTTGAAGATAAAAACTACTTTTTGTTTGCCAAAGAGGTTTGAAGGTTCTTGCAACCGCTTCAACATTTAGAGTTCTACGAGTAAAGAATTTCGCAGCCAGAGTTGGTTTATCCTGTTGGGTCATCGAGGACAGGTCAAACTTTTCATCCTCCTGATCTTTGAGGGAAAAATGTTTCTAGAGGCCATCAATATCTTCCATGGTTCTACCAGAAATACTCTGTTAATAGACTAAAACTTGCACTGAAAATACACACTAACACTCCGTCCTACCTGTGGTAATACCACCGAAGGGAACAACCGTCTTGCACTAGGGCAAGGGACTATTTTCTACAGGTGGCTAGGGAGAGACCTAGTCTAACCCTAGAGCTTGAGAAACCGTGGATGAAGAGAGATAAGTGGAGAGGGGAGCAAAAGAGAATGGAAGATGATTAGAATATATTTAATTTAAAATATATTTTGACCTCCTTTCGATCAACTTTCCTCTTCTCTTCCTCTATTTCCCTCGGTTCCAAAAATATAGTGTCATATACCTAAATATTTTTTAAGAAAAAAAAAAAAAAAAAAATTGGAATGGACACATTCGTCATATTGGATCATAGACTGTGTTGTTATTTAAGGTTAACTTTAAAGAAAATACTAAAGTGTAAAGTTTGATTTTGTTTCAAACACTTAAAAACAAAAACTAATAAAAATTATTTATAAAAAAAATTCGTGAAAAAAAAAAAGTTAAAGGACTTAATTGAAACAAAATCAAACTTAAGTACTAAATTGAAACGGTTAAAACTTAAAGAACTAAATTGAACTTTGACTAAATTTAGAAAATGCATTTTGTAATTTAGCCTAATAAATATGAACGGAATAGATTTTTTCCAAACGTTACCTAACATTAGCGGCCAAGATTCAAATTTGAAAACTTTAAAAGACAAATCAAAATTCAAATTTGGAAACTTTAAAAGACAAATCAAATTCCCCGAGCTTTAAGTGGCAGATTGTACTTTCTTTTTTTTTTGATAACTGATGCAGATTGTACTTTAGTAGTATATCAATTATAACAAGTTATAACAATGAATTCATTATCAAAAAAAAAAAAAAAGTTATAACAATGAATTTAGCCCCAAAAAATCTTGTAAAAAAAAAATAAAATAAAAAAGAATTTAGCCCCAAAAAAAAGTTATCACAATGTGAAAAATTTTGCATTATTTGACTGATTGGTGTGAGATAGCGTTTGTCCTTTCTCCGACAAATGCTATGAATCAAAAGTCCACCTTATGTTCCTCATCCCTCCTGTTTTTGCTCCACACCTTATACTTGGCCTACAAGCTTTCCTCTCAAAACTAATAGCCGACAACTGGCACATTGACAATATCCCAATCAGATTACGCACCTTTCATGCATAAACCCTTTAAAAGCAGTACTAAGATTGGATATATATGATACATATCTCCTACAATTATTTGCAAATTTGTGTAGTTTCAGATATGATTATTTAAATTTTCAAGTTTTGTTGGCTAAAAATTCAAAGAGCAGACCAAGAACTTTGTAACTCAACTGATATTATTTTTTCTCATTTATAAGAAACACCAAAGTTTAAATCATCCATCTCCCATCTACTATTCTTGAAATTTAGGCTACAAACAGTGAAGCTACCTAAATTCTGGCAAAGTATACGTCCTTTATAAAATCTTCATCCTTTCTCGACCAAATAGTAAATCGTATATGCCATCATCCAATTCCACTTGACCACCATGAAGCTCTATTTTCAACTCTATCCCTCTCTTTGTTGGTTCCAAGGTAATAATCAGTGCTTCATGCCCCAATAGGTTCTAAATTTGTAATACGCAATCTTTATTATTACCATTTTTTTTTCCCTCACATGCCCGTCTACTTTTTGATAATTACATAGCACAACGCTTAATTCCCTCTCAATTTAAATGGAATGTTGATAGAAGGAATTATTTGCTACGTCTAGGTAGTTCAAATTTAGCTAACAATAAATTAGTTCATATAGTATTATTGTAAATAATCAAAAGTTCCAAGGCAAAAGAAGATTAAACCCAACAATTTTATATATTATGCAAAAAAAAATTTCAAAATTACTAGTCATATTCAATTTTAATGGATTATTGATTATTGATTACTGAAAAAAAAAAAAATTTAGGCCACCTGGAATTTTTGGACATTTGACATGGTCTTACATGGAAATTATGCAGAAAAGTGTAAAATAATGCATAAAAGTCCCTAACAAAAAAACAAAACAAGTCAACAAGTCAATTCTTGATAATTTTGATTATTGATTATTGATTACTGAAAAAAAAAGAAAAAAAAAAAATTAGGCCACCTGGAATTTTTGGACATTTGACATGGTCTTACATGGAAATTATTCAGAAAAGTGTAAAATAATGCATAAAGTCCCTAACAAAAAAAACAAAACAAGTCAACAAAACAATTCTTGATAATTTTGATTATTTATTATAATTACTCAAAAAAAAAAAAAAAAGTGTTTAGGCCACTTGGAATTTTTGGACATTTGACATGGTCTTACATGGAAATTACGCAGAAAAGTGTAAAATATTGCATAAAAGTCCCTAACAAAAAAACAAAACAAGTCAACAAGTCAATTCTTGATAATTTTGATTATTGATTACTGAAAAAAAAAAAATGGTTTAGGCCACCGGAATTTTTGGACATTTGACATGGTCTTACATGGAAATTACGCAGAAAAGTGTAAAATATTGCATAAAAGTCCCTAACAAAAAAACAAAACAAGTCAACAAGTCAATTCTTGATAATTTTGATTATTGATTACTG
>BKZX01023504.1:8482-24662 GCA_014362285.1 Fagus crenata
TTGAATTTGAATGTTTGTTTGAGTCGGTTGGAGTCTGATCTTTAACATTTAGAAATCAAAAGCGGAGATGGTGAAGAATTAGATTCCCAACATTAATTTCTTTGATAATGGATTCCCACACAAGCCTAAATTCCCCCCAAACGAACTGTTTTCAAATGTGTCAAATTGTTTCCCATGTGGTATAGAGCCAGTGAGATTGTTATGAGAAACATTGAACCATTCGAGAAAAGTAAGTTCTACAAGCTTTGGTGGAATCTCTCCCTACAACCTATTTTGAGAAGGTCCAATGATTCTAGTTTTGTAAGATTCCCTAAGGGTAGTGGGATGTGTCCAATGAGAATATTATTAGAAAGATTGAGCATAATAAGGCCCTTTAAATCTCCAACAGATTTTGGATTCTCTCCAAAAAACTTATTGCTTGACATATCAATGGCTCTAAAGAATTCTTGGACCTTTTCATATACTGTATCTAGACCTTTGTAAGTTATTTTCATTGGATAATTGTAATTTTTATACCAATAATATGTCCCCACACTGAAAGATGTTTCTCCATGAATATATGTTAATTAGTTTTCATTGTTCAGTTTCAAGGCATTCCAAATTCTAAAGAAATTTAGTGGCAACTTTCCTATAAAACTATTGTAATAGAGATCAAGGCCTCAAAAGTTAGGGAACTCATAATTGGTTTCAGGACTCTCTAATATTTACCATAGAATTTGTTTAACTGCAAAAGGAGAAGCTTTAAATTTGGAAGATTTCCCAACTAAGAGGAAAAAGTGTCATTGAATTGGTTATCACTAACATCAATGGCCTCTAGCATTGTACAATTGGCCACTGATCTTGGTAACATTCCTTTGAACATATTTTGCTAACATTGAGGAAGTGAACTACTAAAGTAGTTATCAGACACATCAAGGATTAATTTGAAGAGAAGTCATGTTGTAAATCAACAAAGTACCACTAAGGTTATTATTAGCAATATCAAGAATATTAAGATTCTTTAGGTTATAGATGGAGATTGGAAATTGACCATGAAACTCATTCTCATCAATACACAATATATGTAATTGTGTGAGGTTTGCAATCCCAAAAGGAATTGGACCAAATAATCGGTTGCAGCCCAAGACAAGGACAGTTATTTTTGTCAAGTTTGCAAGTCCAAAAGGGATTGGACCAGTCAATTGATTACTGTAGAGGTCTAAAAAACCAAGTTGGATGATATTTCCAATTGAAGATGGGATTTTACCCGTCCAATTGTTATATGAGAGCTTAAAGTAAATTAGATTTGTGAGGTTACTGATTGAAGATGGCATGGACCGTGATAACCTGCAACCCCACATATCCAAAGCAATCAGAGAGACAAGATTTCCCATCGAAGCAGGTAGCTCACCGGAGAAACTGGTGGCTACGAGGCTCATTATCTCAAGGGGATTGCTCCAATATTGGAAGTTAGGCCAAGAACCGGTGAGATTTTTATTGTGATTCATGTCAATAATAAATGGAGATTATAGTGTACGTGCATTAATTATGTGGGTATAGGGCTAGTTAAAAGTAAGTAAAAAAAATGTTCCTAAGACACAAGTTCATTTTATAATTGTGTCGAAAATCTTACTGAACTCTATTGTAGCGAACCGACACCGCGAAAAGAGAAACTAAAAAGGTTGTTGATAGCTTACATCATAATTGATTGAATGAACAAGTGGGGATCTCTTAGTAGAATTATCTTAATAATTTTAGTATGTATTTATAAAAGCGTGGTGTGGTTCTTTTCTCAGTTTGGATAAAACGTCTTTATGTATAAAATAAATAGAGAAAAATATTATTCATTTAGCCTAAGAGTAAAAAAAAAAAAACACTTGACACAATCAAAATGTGTAGAACACAATTTTTATTATATGGGAAGTACATGATATCATATAGTTTAATACTAATATTACGTAAAAACAAAAAAAAAAAAAAACAAAAATTTGTAGGTGCACGCAAGATACATGCTCAGTTCCTATGTTCCCTTTCCATGTTCCTTCATATCCGTTGTCTCATCCCAAAGGTCTTCATCAACCAATCATATTTTTTGAAGCCACAATGTTGCCAACTATCATTCCAACAATTAGTCCAAATCCATACCCAACCAAAACTATTTCCCAACCAAATTCAAAGAGAGACTCGACACATTCTTGACTTTGTTTAGAAATCGAAGGTGGAGGTGGTGAAGAATCAGAAACCAACATTTCTTTGATAATGGATTCCCACACAAACCTAAATTTCCCTCAAATGAACTAATTCCAAATGTGTCGAATTGTTTCCCTTGAGGTATAGAGCCAGTGAGATTGTTATGAGAAACATTGATCCATTCGAGTAAAGAAAGTTGTGCTAGCTATGGTGGAATCTCCCTTGAAAACCTATTTTGAGAAAGATCCAATGATTCTAAATCTATAAGATTCCCTAAAGATAATGGTATGTGTCCAGTGAGAATGTTATAAAAAAGATTAAGCATATTAAAGCCCTTTAAATCTCCAACGGATTCTGGAATCTCTCCAACAAATTTATTGCTTGACATATCAATGGCTCTAAAGAATTCTTGGACTTTGTGGTATACTATATCCACGCCTTTGTTTGTTATTTTCATTGAATAATCGTAATTTTCAAACCAATAGTATGTCTCCACCCTGAAAGATGTTTCTGCATGAATATATGTCAAGTGGTGTCTATTGTCCAATTTCGAGGCATTCCAATTTCTGAAGGAATTTAATGGAAATTTTCTTGTAAATCTATTGTAAGAGAGATCAAGGATTCTCAAGTTAGGGAACTCATAATTGGTTTCAGGACTCTCTAATATTTGACCATGGAACTTGTTGGACTGTAACATGAGAAGCTTTAAATGTGGAAGACTTCCCTACCAAGTGGGAAAAGTGTCATTGAATTGGTTATTACTAACATCAATGGTCTCTAGCATCATACAATTGGCCCATAATCTTGGTAACAATCCTTGAAATTTGTTCTCTCTCAAACTAATCATCCTCAATTTGCTTCATTGGAAGCTATTGTGCAAGCATTGAGGAAGTGAACTACTGAAGTAGTTATCAGACACGTCAAGGATATGAAGAGAAGTCATGATGCAAATCAACACAGTATCACTAAGGGAATTATTAGAGATATCAAGAAGAATAAGATTCTTCAGGTTAAAGCTAGAGATTGGTAACTGACCTTGAAACTCGTTGGCCTCAAGATTCAAGATATGTAATTGTGTGAGGTTCATAAGCCCAAAAGGAATTGGACCAGTTAATCGATTGGAGCCTAAGGAAAGGACAGTTAGTTGTGTCAAGTTCGCAAGTCCAAAAGGGATTGGACCACTTAATTGGTTATCGTAGAAGCCTAGAAAAGCAAGCTGGATGAGATTTCCAATTGAAGATTAAAATTACTTGAAAGATTTCTTACCTTAAAGAGATGGCTACAATTGATTTGACACCAAAAATTCAATCTTTAATATTCTTCTCCCCTTTGTAAGGTTGAGGAATTCTTTGTAAGCGTATATCAGTTCAATGGGTCTAATAACAAATAGGGTAATTAACTTATTTTTACTTAAGAAAAAAAATGAAAATAAAAACATTTAAGTTAGGAATTAAGTGAGGTTCATAACCCAAAAAGGAATTGGACGAGAATCGATTGCTGCCCAAGTTATAGACAGTTGTGTCAGGTTTGCAAGCCCAAAAGAGATTGGACCAATCAATTGATTAGCGTTGAGGTCTAGACAAGCAAGTTGGATGAGATTTCCAATTCAAAGATGAGATTTGTGAGGTTATCCATTGACAATGGAATGGACCCTAATAAGTTGCAACCCCACATATCCAAAGGAAATTAAGGAGCCAAGGTTTCCCATTGAAGCAAGTAGCTCACCGAAGAAACTGGTGGCTCTGAGGTCCATTTTCTCAAGTGGATTTCTCCAAAATTGAAAGTCAGATCAAGAACCAATGAGATCTTTGTTGTACTTCAAGTTTAAGTACCTATAAATTAGGTATATTAAAGATGCCTATCAATTTCTTTTCTATATCAATACTAGTTGGGTCAGCATATATGGGACCGGTTTCAACTTTGAAGGTGATTGTTTTGGGCCGGGTCATTTCCATAGGGGGTATTCTCTCCATATAGGTTGGACTCCTTTCCCCTTCATGGATTGATCTAATCCTCGCATTTCCTTTTTCAATTGGGCTGGGCCCAAGACTAGAGTGGCCAGAAGCTCATTCAAGTTTACATTGTTGCTTGAACCTTCTTGAGCCATATTAAGGAATCTTTTTGGAAAAATAGATTTTGCAATGGAATCTTTTTGCTAAATAGATTTTGCATTAAGAAGGCAAGAGATTCAGATCACTCATCCAAGCCTCATAAACTAAGGGAGAGAGAGAATCCTTATTACAACAAAAGAAAGACGTTGGTGAGATACAAACTTAACAAGAACATGGGCTACTGAATTTGCATCTTTATTAGGAATCTGATGATGAAGTAAATGGACTTTCTGAAGGAAGTATATATGATAAAGACATAATTTAGTTACAAATCAATTTGTAGTCATCTTATTACAATCCATTATATGGAAATTGATAAGACCAACCACATTTACTTTTAGTCACATGACCTATTTAATGAATCGTGTGACTTATTTAAATAATAAATGTGGATGGTTTTATGAGTTGTCACGTAATGGGTTGTAGCAAGTTTGTAGCCAAACTCTATTCATATGATAAGTGGGCTTTTGTTTGAGCTAGTTGGATTTGACCTTTGGATTGATACTTCAATATTTGGACTTGATTCTGGCAGGACTTGGAACAGTGATCTTGGACATTTTTTTTGTGAAATGGGTCATTCAGCTAAGACTTTAGAATTTGACATAGTAGAGATCTTCAGCTGAGTTTTTACCATTTGGCATGCTCAGAATTTGACATAGCAAAGACCTTCAGCTGAGTTTCTGCCATTTGCCATACTTAGAATTTGACATATACTGAGATATTTTTTTATTTATTTTATTTTAAAAAAATCAAAATGAAGATAAAAATAAAAAGAATTTGACATAGCAGAGACCATCAACTGACTGCCATTTGGCATGCTTAAAATTTAACATGTACTGAGATCTTTTTTTATTTATTTTATTTTAAAAAAATTAAGATGAAGATAAAAATTTAAAAAAAATTAAGATGAAGATAAATATAAAGATTAATCTCTTCTATTTATAATTAGACTGAAAAAATTAAGATGAAAATAACGATCAAGATGAAATTAAGATGAAGATAAAAATTAAGAAAAGATTAAGATGAAGATAAAGATTAATCTCTTCTATTTATAAATAGACATTAAAACCTATAATATTACAAATATTTTGTTTTGGTTAATGTTTGTTTTTGGTTGTGATGAATTAAGCTGAATGATGTGGTTTTCAACCATTCGAACAGGTCAGTAATCAATGAGACTAGTTATGTTTATTGCTTTTTGAATTATGCATTTTAGTTGCTAGAACAGAGCAAGTCTTGAATGGGTTTATGACTATACCTAACAAACCTTGCTGAATGAAAAAGTAATAGACAAGCCTACATATATGGAAAACATAGTATCAAAGTGTATTGAGCAACTTTTGGATCTAATGGACTATGTTGAAAATGTAGGGATTGAAGAACGGTGAAAAAGAGGTAGATAAGGAGAAACTTCATCAGTTGCAAAGGGTACTCATGAAGTGGTAAACAATTTTTTGATTTTTAATTTTTAGTTTTTGTTTGTAATTTAAAATTTATATAAATAAAAATCTCGTGCATTGCACGGGTTACATGCTAGTTGAAATAATTTGGGAATCCTAACCTCAAAGATAGAATTCCATCCGAAGGTAGAATTCCAAAAAAAAAATTTATTTATTTAATAATTTGGGAATTCTAGCCCTGAAATCATTCGGGAACTCTATTGTAGTGATTTGACACCGAAAAAAAGAAAAGAAATAAAAAGGTTGTTGATAGCCATCACTTAAAATTAACTGAATGAACAAGTGGGATCTCTTGGGATTAAATAAATCGATATAGTAGAACTAGCTTTATAATTTTAATATACTTATAATATTAGTGAGCAGAGCATACTTTTGTTAGTTGGAAGTAAAAGTCTTAAGTGTGTATAAAATTAATGGACAAAAAGATTGTAACATGAGAAGCTTTAAATGTGGAAGACTTCCTAACCAAGTGGGAAAAGTGTCATTGAAATGGTTATTACTAACATCAATTGTCTCTAGCATCGTACAACTGGCCAATGATCTTGGTAACAATCCTCGAAATTTGTTTTCTCTCAAACTAATCATCCTCAATTTGCTTCCTTGGAAGCTATTGTGCAAGCATTGATGAAGTGAACTACTGAAGTAGTTATTAGACACGTCAAGGATATGAAGAGAAGTCATGTTGCAAATCAACACAGTACCACTAAGGTAATTATAAGAAATATCAAGAAACATAAGATTCTTCCGGTTAAAGACAGAGATTGGTAACTGGCCTTGAAACTCGTTGGCCTCAAGATTCAAGATATATAATTGTGTGAGGTTCATAAGCCCAAAAGGAATTAGACCCTTAAAATTTTAAAATTTCATTACTTCTTATAATGAGGAAGCATGAAATACTTCTTTAACTATTATCATAAGAGCACCCATTAACTGGACCTAATCTTTAAATCTCATTTTCAATAGCTTTTCCGTACATCGCATAGGTTTGCGACTAATAATATGAATTGCACATCACCTTTGACTTCATAAAAGAGCACAAGGGACGATTAAGGGTGGTGGTCTAGTGGTGATTAATGAGTATACTCTCAAGTGGTTTGGGGAGTGGGTCACATGTTCAAATTCCGGAATCCGCAATGAGAAACACATGAGAATTAAAAATAAAAGAACAAATTATGGCCTTATGGGTACCACAAGAACACTTTTAATTATGGCCTTATGGGTACTACATGAACACTTTTAATGGCACAAAGTATGACCATGGGGTGTTGTGAGTTGTGACTAAAGAACAAATTCCTTTTTATTTTTTTCCATTATTCGTTGAAGATATATCCATTCAACTCGGTCATAAGATTTAGTAATATCCAACTTTGAAGCCACATGACCCCTACAACTTACCCGTTTATTCTTCATATAATTAAACGTCTCAAAAGTTACTAGAATATAATCTAAAATCAACCCACTAGAGACAAAGGCACTTTGATTAAAATAAATAATTTTAGGCAAAATCTCTTTCAAACAGTTAACTTAAAATTTGGAGATGATCTTATAGATAACATTACATAAACTTGCGGTCGATATTGTGCAATTGATTCAGGGGACATTATTTTGGGAATCAAAGTTATATGGGTGTAATTAACACTCTTCAATATGTTCCCTAAGAGTTAAGACATGATAACATATATTGTTGAAGTCAGATCAGCACCTACAACATTTTACATGCCAATACCTTTGAAAAATTAAATTGACATACCATCTGGGCAATAGGTTCTGAAGGTGCATGAATCTGCATGGGCTGGTGCTTCACGCGGGCTCGCATTTTCCACTTGGATAGACTACGGCCCAACTTAGTAGATGGATCCATGCGTAGGAATTGCAGTCCATGACCCACAAGGCCCATTACCCTCAATTGTTGTTAAAAATGCAATTTCTCTTCGATTACCTTTGGCTTGCGTTTGGATTTGGATTTTAAATCAATAGATTTGTTGTATTGTAAACCTTTACGTAGTTTCCACAAAGCTATTAAAATTTAGTTCAATATACAGTTTAGCAAGCAAAGCAGCTTGCCCCTTAGCCTGCAATCCGCTATATATATTCTCCCCACTGTAATCTCTTCATTCTAACAATTTTAGATTCTTCCATATCGTGACTAGGTTTTGAGTAAAAAAATCTTTTGAAATAAAATGTCAATAGTTGGTCAACAGTCAATTAATAGTGAGTCAAATGCAATCAACAACTGGACTGAGAAGAGTGGGAAGAAAGAGAGAGAAGTCACAATTGAAAGAGTTTTTGTGGTGGTTTATTAAGAATGTAATATTTTCTACTAAAACAAATAGAGTATAAGCAAAATCTAAATTTCAATGAGGAGGATCGATATATCCTTTATTACCGTCCAGAAACATTTATTCTTCACCAAAAAAGAAGAAGAAAAGGGAGAACATGTTGAAAATGCTATCATAATTTAACTTACATAAAATTTCCAAATTATTTTACCAACATTAATCCTCATGGCTCAGAAGCATCTCTACTACCTGGTTCATGGTGGGTCTCTCATCCTTGTCTTCCGCCACACATTGTAAAGCCACTTTAACAAGAAGTTCCATCTTAGTCTTGTCATATTTGCCAGCCATCATAGGATCTATAATGTCTTCAATCCATGACTTACTTGTGGCAGTTCCAGTGTTAATATACTCTCTTACCAAAGGGATCAACCTTTTATGCTCTCTTGTCTCTCCACTGTTAAAGGTATGCATGCCATTGGGGCCCATTCCAGTTATTATTTCCAACAATACAATCCCATAGCTATACACATCCACTTTAGAAGTGATGGGAAGATTGTAGACCCATTCAGGAGCCATATAACCTCTAGTTCCTCTTGTTCTTGAGAAGCTTAAATGGTCAATCTTACTTCTACTTAGTAGTTTAGATAGGCCAAAATCTGCTACCCTTGGTTGGTAGTCATCATCTAGGAGTATGTTTTGAGGCTTTATATCACAATGTAAAATCCATTCTAAGCACTCCTCATGTAGATAAGCTAGGCCTTTTGCAATGCCCACTGCAATTTGAAACCTCTTCTTCCAATCAAGTGCATTAGAACTAAGATTTTCAGCTAAAGATCCATGCTCCATGTACTCATACACAAGAAGCTTATTGGTGCGGACACCAGTGATCACACCAGATTATCTCCCACTTTTTAGTTGACTTGTTTCTGATTTCGTAGTTATGGTGATTTCTTATTTCATGGGATTGTATCTTCCCTAATTGATTATTCTGATTTCGTAGTTTATGCTGATTTCTTATTTTATGGGATTGTATCTTCCCTGATTGATTATTTCCTTTTTGATGTATTTCTGAAGTCTTTTTAAACAAGACTCCAAGAATGGTTTTAGGGAGTTGAATTTGAAATAAAATTATTTTGAGAAATATTTTCTCTCGCTTGGTGGTGATTCCAGGCACCACTAAGGTGGTGAAGCCTAGGGTTTGTTCTTTTGTTCCTATTACCCCCCTTTTTAATTGCCGTTTAGCATCAACCTGGTATCAGAGCAAAACCCCGATCCCCACACCCGCTGTTAACCCAACCAAACCAGAAAATAAAACCTCCCAACCCAACCCCATGACTAAGTTAAACCTCATTTACTTACCTCACGAAATCTGTGCCGTCGCCAAAGCCGCCGCCGCTGAAGCTGCCGCCCAAGCAATCACCCCTTCCAATATCCCCACACAAACAAACCCCATCACAAAACCCACCATTCCCCTTCGCCCTCGACTGTGAAGCTATCCTCAGCAACACGCAGTAACCCGAAACCCACAAATCCCCATCATCAATCATCCATCTTCAAGATACCGTAACCCATAACCCTCAATCTTTAAATACCGAACAAAACCCAGCCATTATCAACCCACCCAAACCCAGAAAATTCCCGATCTACTCCTCAAGCCACCGTATCACCACCACCTGAAGTCAATCGCGCAGTCCACGCTGCCAGTTTCAAGTTCGTGGCCCACCAGCACCACGCACGACCCCGTCGCACCACCGGCCTTGATTTCACGACTCCAGCACGCGCCGATGGCCTTGATTTCGCACCGCAGGCCGCCGCTCCGTCTCCATCGCGAGCCCACCGCGTGAACCCCTCTGTTGGAACCTTGCTTTGAGTTACTTTTTTTATTTTGCTTGTTATTTGAGATTACTATTTTTAGTTTTACTATGTATTTCTGTTAGTTTTGTATTTGCTGTTTAAAAAAAAAAAAAAGTATCAGAGAAGAAACAGAAAAGACAAAAAAAAAAAAAAATTGTTATTAAAAAGAGCACAGCAGCCAAGGTATGCTGCCAATTGTTAGTAAAAGTTGTTTAAAGTATGCACAACAACCAAGGAGAACGGGACCCACGCGAGTGAAGATTCAAAGACCAATTCGGGACCCACGTGATTTTTGGCAGATTCAGATACATCCACTCGGGTTAGACTTGCTCAGCCAAGGTACGCACTGTCATACTTGTGAATCTAATTTTGCAGAATTCAAAATATCAACAATAAAATTTTTATGTGTTTGTGGGATTGTTAGTTCACTTATCATATGTGGTTTTAGCTTCGTTCACACTACTTTATCTTTTGTTGCTTGGTTGCTGGTACTATATGAATTTTTGGTAGAACTGTTTCAATACATTTATACCCATTAAATTACCACCACAGATTTTTTTTTTTCTTTTCTTTTTAGACCCAAAAAAAAAAAAAAAATCCTTTTAGGTTATTAAAACTTAGTATTAATTGTTGAGCTTCCAAGTTAGTAGGAGTCATTGACTACCTAGTTCCACCCATAGCACTTTAAATTGCTAGCACTACCCGCTTACCGTTTGCCTCCTCCAATCATCGACTAGTTTCCTACGTGATTCAGCCTCTACTTTAGTTGTGTAATTTATTCTAGTGTATGCACTTGCGTAGTGGCCGTGTCGTATCAAATCCTACATTCTTGTCCACTTTGGAACCACACTCTAGTTCAGAACCCCACCCCTCAATGGAGCAAAACATGGAGATTATCATGAAGGCCCTTCAGGATCTTAGACAAGATAATCTTGACCTTAGACAAGATAATCTTAGAACCAATGCCCGGTTAGATGACCTAACAACATCCATCCTAAGACGGCACGAAGCACCTCACATGGAGGACACTGAGGAAGGCCATGATGCAATTCCCAATAGGCCACCCCGTCAAGGTCACCCTTACAGAGGCCAAGATCATTTCCATAGGGACCAGGATGAAGGGATGAGAGGAGTGAAAGTAGAAGCCCCCACTTTTGATGGTTGTTTAGATCCATGGGTTTTCACTGATTGGTTACGTCAAATGGAGCATTTTTTCGAATGGTATAATTGGGTTGAAAATAAGAAGGTTCGATTCGCAAAGATGAAGTTAATAGGTAGAGCCCAACTTTACTAGGATGAGATCACCAATAACCTTGCAAGGGGACAGGAACCACCAATTTTTGATTGGCCAGAGATGAAGCAGGCCCTATCACGAAACTATCTTCCCACAACCTACAAGAGTACCCTTCTTGAGAAGTGGGATAACCTTAGGCAAGGCCCTAGGTCCGTGATCGACTTCATTGAACAATTTCAAGAATACAAGAGGCATTGTCAAATAGTCGAGGAAGAGGTAGTGACACTTGGTAGGCTTAAGAAAGGATTAAAGACGATCTTAGGAGAGAATTGATCATTAGAGGCGTCACCTCCTTAGACCAAGCCTACGACCTAGCAAAGAACTGCAAATTGGTAGCCAAAACTCCTTTCATGAGACGCTCGGACTTTCGAACCACCAATAACTTTCACCTTTCGAGTAACCGACCTCTCAGGACCGGACCAACTCCAACACACGTAGGAATGGATGTTAAAGGGAAAGAAGTCGCTCGTGACCCTTCCAAACCCAACACTCGTACCCAATGCTTTAAATGTCAAGGTTTTGGTCATGTTGCTGCTCAATGCCCCAACCACACCCTTTTCATTACAGAGGATGAATGTGAGGATGACTTGGAAGAGGAAGTTTATGAACCTGAATGCCTCGAGGATCTTGATGATTATGAGGGCGACACAAAGCTTAGGATGTATTAGAGTCATATCACCCCATGGAAACCTCCCTGAGGATGCCACTAATATGCCGAGACTAATTGTTGTCAGGTGTGCCTTAACCCTACCTAAGGAAAGTGAGGATTGGCGTAGAAGCAACATCTTCCACACATACGTCAAGTGCGGTTCCACGAATTGTAAGGTCATTATTGACAGCGGAAGCTGCATTAATGCTGTCTCTTCAAGCCTTGTTACCCATCTAGAAGTAAAACTCATCCCTCACCCCAATCCCTACAAGGTGTCATGGGTTGATACCTCCTCCATAGACATCAAAGAAAGATGCCTTCTCCCTATCCAATTCATGTCATATAAGGACGAAATATGGTGCGATGTGATTCCAATGGATGTGGGACACATCATTCTAGGTAGGCCTTGGCTCTATGACTTAGATGTCACGGTCTATGGACGGACAAACTTGTGTTCCTTCACATTCAAGGGAAAGAAAATCAAGCTTAACCCCTTGCAACCAAGGCATATCACTAAGGGGAAGAAGCGTGAAGAAAGCAAAGGGAAAGGCTTGAACATCATAAGCCCAAAAGTGACCGAGAGACTGGTCACAAAAGGGGCAACCATGTTTGTCTTGATGGCCCGAGAGATTGAACCTAGTACTCATGAGGATCCCCCAGAGGACGCACAGCCAATACTTAAGGAATTCTGTGACATATTCCCTGATGAGCTCCCAAACGAGCTACCTCCGATACGTGATATTCAACATGCTATCGACTTCACTCCAAGAGCAGCCCTCCCAAATCTGCCTCACTATCAGATGAACCCCACTGAACATGGTGAACTAAGGCGACAAATCGATGACTTACATCACAAAGGATTTTAACGTGAGAGCTTGAGCCCTTGTGCTGTGCCTGCACTTTTAACCCCAAAGAAGGACGGATCTTGGCGCATGTGCGTAGATAGTCGTGCAATCAACAAGATCATAGTGAAATATCGTTTTCCTATCCCACGGTTAGATGACATGTTGGATATGATGGCCGGGGCTACAATATTTTCGAAGATTGATTTGAAGAGTGACTACCACCAAATTCGAATCCGTCCAGGGGATGAATGGAAAACGGCATTTAAGACTAAGGATGGTTTGTATGAGTGGATGGTTATGCCTTTTGGATTATCGAATGCTCATAGCACGTTTATGAGAGTAATGACACAAGTGTTGAGACCCTTCATGGGTAAATTTGTCGTGGTGTACTTTAACGACATCCTCATATATAGCAAGTCCAAAGATCAACATGTGACCCACCTGGAGCAAGTCTGTACCGCCCTAAGGAAAGAAAGCTTTTATGCAAACCTCAAGAAATGCTCATTCTTCACCGATAAGGTCATTTTCTTAGGTTTTGTGGTTTCTTCTGAAGGAGTATCTGCTGACCCTCAAAAGATCAAGGCTATAGTTGACTGGCCTGAGCCTAAGAACATTCATGAGGTTCGGAGTTTTCATGGTCTAGCCACATTTTACCGGCATTTTATATGCGGGTTCAGTACCATAATGGCTCCCATCACTGACTGTATGAAGCAAGGCGAGTTCAAGTGGTCTAAAGCTGTTACTCAAGCATTTGGGGAAGTAAAGAAGAAGATGACTGAAGCACCTGTAATGCGTTTACCCGATTTTACCAAACTTTTTGTGGTAGAATGTGATGCATCTAGTTTAGGCATAGGCGGGGTACTCAGTCAGGAGCGTCACCCAATAGCCTATTTCAGTGAGAAGTTGAATGATGCTAAGTTGAGGTATTCCACATATGATAAGGAATTCTACGCAGTCGTACAAGCCTTACGACATTGGTGCCACTATCTGCTGCCTAAGGAGTTCGTCATTTACTCTGATCACGACGCCCTTCGCCATCTCAATTCCCAGAAAAAGCTCAATTTTCGACATGCTAGCTGGGTCGAGTACTTGCAGCGTTACAATTTTGCCTTGAAACATAAAGCTGGGATTGAGAACAAGGCCGCGGATGCTCGTAGTCGTCGAGTCACCCTACTCTCTGTGATGAGCACGAACATTACTGGATTTGAACGACTTCGAGATGAGTATGAATCCTGCCCCAACTTTGGACAAGTCCATGCAACTTTAAGTAGCGCACCACATCCTACCATTGAGGATTATACCATTTAGGATGGCTACTTATTTAAAGCTAACAAGCTGTGCATTCCCCACACGTCAGTGCGAGATTTCCTCGTGTGGGAATTGCATGCGGGTGGGCTTGCCGGACATTTCGATCGAGATAAGACCATTGAGGAAGTAGAGAGGCAATTTTATTGGCCAGGCCTTAAGCGTGATGTTGCGAAGATAATTGGGCATTGTCGTCAATGTCAGTTGGCCAAACACTGTAAGTAGAACGTCGGTCTTTACACCCCTCTTCCCGTCCCTGACAGACCGTGGCAAGATGTGAGCATGGACTTTGTGCTAGGTCTCCCCCGCACCTTGAAGAAACATGACTCCATTTTCGTAGTGGTTGACAGATTCTCAAAGATGGCTCACTTTATCCCTTGTTCCAAGACCTCAGATGCTTCTAAGATTGCTAAGCTTTATTTTGACGAGATTGTCAAACTTTATGGTCTTCCTAAGACCATCGTGTTTGATAGAGATGTTAGGTTCATGAGCTACTTTTGGAAAACCTTGTGGCACTTAGTTGGTACAAAGTTGAAATTCTCTGCGGCTTATCACCCCCAAACTGATGGTCAAACTGAGGTTGTCAATCAGAGCTTAGGGAATTTGTTAAGGTGTCTTGTGGGCGACCATGCTAGGACTTGGGACTCTATTCTTCCTATAGCTCAGTTTGCGTACAATAACTCTGTCAATAGGACCATAGGCATGAGTCCATTTGAGGTTGTGCACGGTTACAAAGCTAGGAAACCTTTAGATCTCCTTCCTATGTCCCCACAGGTTCGCATGTCTGAATCCGCTGAAGCCTTCGCTCGGCACGTCCATGATTTACACAAGGACATTAGCAACCGTGTTCACTTGAGTAATACACGATATAAGGTTCAGGCTGATTCCCGTCGACAACATCTAGAGTTTGCTGTAGGAGATTACGTCATGATTCGTATTAGGCCTGAACGGTTTCCCTCGGGAACCGTTAAGAAACTACAGGCCCATAGTGCTGGCCCGTTTAAAGTGTTAAAACGGATTGGTTCTAATGCGTATGTTATAGAACTCCCACCTGACTATGGTATAAGCTCAACATTTAATATTGAGGACTTAATAACCTACAAAGGTCCAGCAACCATTCTTGATGATCCATTTACTGAGCCCTCCCCTACCCCCACCATTAGCCCTGACTTTGACACCATCCCCCCAAACATCCCACCCACACATAAAGAATCTATTGATGCTATTTTGGATGAGCAGGTTGTTTTCACTAGGGATGGAACAGTTCAAGGTTTCTTGGTTCGATGGCACGGATGACCAGAGTCAGATTGTACATGGATTGCCAGAGAGGACCTACAACAGCTCGACCCAGACCTATTGGAGTACTACTAGAGCCGCATTGATGCCCTTCCATCGACGAGTTATCACCCTCCCATTACACGAGTTTACGGACGCAGGAAGAAACCTTCAGTTCCTCCTGTGACCTTATGGCTGGACGACGATGATTCATTTGCTGTTTGACTGACGACCATCTTGTTCTACTCGACAGGGTCGAGTCTTCTCCACCCCGGGAGAGTTGGTGCGGACACCAGTGATCACACCAGATTATTTCCCACTTTTTAGTTGACTTGTTTCTGATTTCGTAGTTATGGTGATTTCTTATTTCATAGGATTCTATCTTCCCTAATTGATTATTCTGATTTCGTAGTTTATGCTGATTTCTTATTTTATGGGATTGTATCTTCCCTGATTGATTATTTCATTTTTGATGTATTTTTGAAGTCTTTTTAAACAAGACTCCAGGAATGGTTTTAGGGAGTTGAATTTGAAATAAAATTATTTTGAGAAATATTTTCTCTCGCTTGGTGGTGATTCCAGGCACCCCTAAGGTGGTGAAGCCTAGGGTTTGTTCTTTTGTTCCTATTACCCCCCTTTTTAATTGCCGTTCGGCATCACTTATGCTTTCCTTCTACACAATATCCCCACATCTCTATCAAGTACATGTGGTTCAACATCCCAATGGTGTTCACTTCGGCCAGGAATTCTGCTTCTTCTTGGTCAGCTTCATTGAGTCGCTTGATTGCTGCAACTCGCTTATCAAGGAGTACACCTTTGTATACTGTCCCGCTTGCTCCACGTCCAATCACTTCTTTGAATCCCCGCGTCGCCTTTCTTAGCTCATCAAAGGTGAATCGCTTAAATCTAGTTGTGAGGACGTATCCTTGTGAAGCTAGA
>BKZX01023507.1:0-11861 GCA_014362285.1 Fagus crenata
TAAATGGACAATTTTTTATTCAAATCATATTAAAGGAATTTTCCTCATTCTTGTGATGATTCACAAGACTAGAAATGTATGTTTTAATCTGTTACCCAAATATCAACTTAAGAGGGGGAGTGATTTAGGCTGAGGCAAACTTTTTGGATTTAAATGCGGAATTAAAAACTATCCTCAAATAACAAATGTTGATTAAGCAATTATAAGAGCACAATTCAATTTGCAATATAGATATGATATAAAATCAAGCACAAGTATATATAAGCAATTGAATAAGTGAGAGATAGAGATAGAGAGAATCAAACAAGATGATTGTTATCGAGGTTTGACTTCTCCGCTTACGTCCCCGCCTCAAGAACACTTCTCGAGGATTCCCAAATTCATTATTTGACAATCTTCTTTCGGGTGAAGATCAAACCGTTACACAATCTTCTTAAGGGTGAAAATCAAACTTTTACCAATTTTCTTAAAGGTGAAGATCAAACCTTTACAAATCTTCCTTTTGGTGAAGAGTAACCACAGACAATCTTTTTACGGGTGAAGATTAAACATTTTCAACAAATGATTTGTTGTATACAATAATGGCTCTCTCAAAGAGTAGTAGTAGATAATATGCTCACACTAATAGTATATAAAAAATTTGATCAATATGGCTCAATAAGTATTTTGAAGAATTTTGATTTTCAATCAATGATTTTTGAATGATTTGAAAATATAAATTTGAAGAAATAATAGATTGATGTAAGAGATGTTTTCCTTTCTTTCTTAAAATTTTCTCTTGTAAGTTCTTCTTGTTTTTATTTTTTCTTCTATTCTCTTTATATATAGTTAAATTCATTGCTTCGATTATTATCAACAGACTTAAGAGAATTTTAAAAAATTGTTCTTGGGTCATCATGACTGGTTTATAGATTAAAAAAAATTCAAATAGGCAAACTGGTCACATTTATGATTGTATATACTTTTTAAATAAAAAAGTGTCAATACATTATGCATAGGAGAGGTGGCTGGCATATTAAATTATTATGTGTGTCTGCCAAGTGGTGTGGTCCACCAAAGTGCTCCAAAAATTTGAAAATTAAAATTGAAAGTTGAAAACAGCCCAGAAGAGATTCATCCATTTTATCAATTTTCAAATGCTAATGGCAATAGGCCTTTCGGCCATTTGAGTCATTGGGGTGGCTCTTAAATTCAACTAATCTTTTTTTAAATAAAAGTTGCCAATGCATTAAGCATAAGAAGGTGGCTTTTAAATTTCTAGTCCTAACAGAGTTATGTGAGCACCAAACAAAGTTGAATGATGCTTAGGCTTTTAGACAATAATAACAAAGCTTACTGAGGTTAGGCTCTTAGACAATTTTAAATATAACAAAGCTTAGTGAGGTGGGGGGGTCTCATAATAAAGTTCTAAAGTTGATGGAAGAAAGGGATGGTTTTTAAAATTCAACTAATATTGTGCAAGCCAACCTAGATTCATTGTTTGTTTGCCGATTTGGAGTCTTCAAAGCAACAGGTAATGATTGTTCTATACTTTAAAAAAACAATGAATTTTTAATTACCTTTATTACACTAACAAAGCAATAGCATATTATTATATTGCAATGTTGTTTATTGATTCATATGGCATTATTTTCAGCAGACTCAGTTAATATATCCAGTCACTTGGATTGATGAATCAATCGCCTAGATTGGACAGAAATTCTCAGGTTGATTTTTCAATCACCTGGGCCAAGAGTTAGTCGTCCGGATCAAGATCCAGTCGCCTAGATCCCTGATGCAATCACCTGCATCTATGATTTTCAACTTTAGACTAATTTTGGCTTTCTTTAAATAATCAAACTTTCATATTTTAATCATTTTGAGCAATTTGATTAATTTTATTTGAAAATATGTTAGTCCTATAAATATTTATTTATCAAATGAATTTTGGACTAAATGATTATTTTGAAAATCATTTTGATTAATCAAACTTTCATAATTTTATCTTTTTGAGTGGTTTGATTAATTTTTCTTGAAAATGTATTAGTCCTTTAAATATTATTTATAAAATGAGTTTTGGACTAAAACATTATTTTTAAAAAATCATTTTGAGTTGGTTTTTAAAGTTTGAGCCATTAAGATGAAATATTAATAAACTTTACAAAAACTCAACTCTTACTTCTTATATATCTTGGAATATAATTTTTGAGCTTCATTATTTTGTCTTGAGTCTTGATGACTTGATCTTCAATGAATTTGTACTTGTGTCGACTTTGCATTTACTTGATACTTCATTGACCACGTCGGTCCAATTAATAAACTAGTCAACATTATCATTAGTTCACATGAAAAATATCAATTATGAATAATTCTTAATATTATTGTTATTATCAAAATTACATAAATGTTCTTTGATTAATTAGTCAATTAATAAGTATTAAAACCATGAGGCTAACATAATGATCATATGCATCATTAAATTATTTAAATAATTCACATCCATAACCATTACATATTACATAGGTTATAAAAAAAGTCCATAGTGACTTCAAAGAAGCTTATATTTAAAGTTTATCATATTTAAACTAGTACTTGGGAAGAAAACAAAATTTTCCTTAAGATATTATATGATATGTTTACAAACTAAACAAATATTGTTCATCAATATATAAACATAAAAGGCCATTTTTGTTGAATGATACATTTGAAAAAATATATATATATATATTTGGCAAAATAGCAATGTTTGAAAAATATTTGGGAAAAATAATTTTTAAAAAAATAATAATAATGTTTGAAAAGACAAGTTTCATACTTATATTGAAGAGATGAGTTTCATGCATACATTGAAGATATAAACAAGTCAACTTATGTCACATCAACTTATCTTTTTTTTTTTGATAAGTAAATTATATTGAACAAAGCACCAAGCTAGGAAATACAACAGTACAAACAAAGCCCAGAAAAGCAACAAGGGCAGCAAAAAATACAAGAAAAAACAACATCCAAAATAACATAGAGATCTAAATCAAGGAAATTGCAGACATCTAGAAGAACATTGAGAGCTTTTGTAGCCAGTGTAGTCCAGATCAGCAAATGGCAAGCGGGCAGACCAAAGAAACAATCTTCAACCGAGCGGATGGTTGGGTGCTCGAATCGTTTAAACCATGGCACCGGGGCACATGCGATCCTAGCAAAGGGGCACACAACAATTAGGTGCTTTAAGAGATCTGACCTCAAACAAGGAGGAGAGATCATGAAAGACTCAGATCTGAATCTTTCAAGGGGGATAGCTCGAGTTGGATGAAACCCCAACACCACTTGCCAAAGGGACGAAACCGGCCACATCAGTAACCCACATTCTTCAGAGAGGCGCAAGTCACCAAGAGATCCTTTAAACTCCACATAGGGAGGGGAAAATGCCACAATGGGCAGATAAGGACCCATAAAGGGCAGTGAAACAAAAGAAATAAAGAGGGAGGAGTGAAGAAAGAGAGAGAGGGTGGTGGAGGCTCGCGGTGGGTGGGGGGGGGGTCACGCGACCCAGATCGGACCGCCTCCGGTCCCGATCTGTGGCCCACGTGACCCCAGGAGAAGAGGTGAGGGGGAGCCGACGGAGGGCAAGGGGAGGGAAGAGGAAGGGGGGTGGCGGCTGGGCAAGGGGGTTAGGGTTTCAGATTTGGGACTTTATTTGTTTGAGTGCTTCAGTACCTGTATTATTAATTGTCAATATTTTTTGTGTCACATCAACTTATCTAGGTGCAAGAGATGAGATCCATCAAATACTTGTCTTTATTTTTCGAACAATGCTATTTTGTTAAAGAAAAATTATAAAAAGTGTTATTAAACAAAAAATGCTGCAGTGAAGCACATATAGGGAAGCGACTGAGCAATTTTGTAATAGAATGGTCGGCACGTAATGTAAGCATTCACCTCTTTTCAGTTTTCACCCAAAAAAAAAAACAAATAATGCCAAAAAGAGCGATTGATTAGTGCTAACTATCACTAATATAATCAGTTTTTTAATGCCAAATCACTCATTTTGGTGTAGTCACCCATCAGGAGGAATCATCAATCATCTCTCTCTCTCACTGTCTCACATGGAGGTGGGCCCACTCATGGATCCCACACCACAAAAGATCATCAACAACTTGAGAGAGAGGTTGAGGACTATCTCGCCGAAAACAACATTTCCTACCTGCCCATCGATGTATTATTTACAAGTGAATCAAATCTGGTACGATTTTGATATTATTATACTGTTTTGTTAAGGGAATGGCAATATACCATACCTAAGCCTTTCCCTAAGTTACCAAATTGGAGTCGGGGCACTGTCATTTGCCATTTGGGTACGAATGGTCCTACATGTCAATGTCCCAAAATGGACGTACACATTTCTAAATCTATCCTTCAAGATATATATTAACACGTATTATTTTTTATATATGATAAGATTTTAATCTATGGCATGCGTTGTCATGGGAAGCATATTAGTTACAATGCTTTAATATATAATCTGTGTAATCTAAAAAACTTCTCAAACGCTCTCTGCTCTCGAGCTTAGGGTGTAGTAGAAGGCTCTCAAACTTGCCGGTGTGCAAGCGTTACACCCTCACGAAGATTTCTATCTTTCTGTGAGGGGATTTTGTCCCTTTTTGTTTCTTTAATAATGGCGGAAGAACTTGAGGAGCTCTGTAAACGTTTGCATTTGTCAGAGCGGGAGAAACAGCACACTCGGTTACGGGTGGAACCTATTACACGATCCAAACAGGAGGCCAAGTTTAGTATTCTGTTTAAACTGCTTTCTATGCGACAGTTCAATGGTGAGGCTCTCAAAAGTACTGTTCGACATCTCTGGGCTGGGATGGGTGGAGTGACGATTCGAGATATTGAGGATAACCTGTTCATGGCGATTTTCGTTAATAAGGATGATATGGAGAGGGTTTTTGTACAAAGTCCGTGGACTTTTGATAAAAAACTAATTCAGATTGTTCGCTTTGAAGAGGACATGCAACCAACGGAAGTGAAATTCTCCCTTTCAGCTTTCTGGATACGAGTTCTTAATTTACCAATCAAAAGTATGATTAGAGAAGTTGCTGAGGACATTGGGAATGCAGTGGGGCGTTTTATCGAGGCTGATGTGCCTGAAAGTGGATTGGGTTGGGGCCGTTACTTAAGGGTAAGGGTGGAGCTAGATGTTACACAGCCATTGCTCCGTGGGAAAATATTGGAGTTTAGTGATAATAAGCCATTTTGGGTTGAGTTTCAATATGAGCATCTGCCTATTTTCTGCTATAGATGTGGCCGGTTGGGTCATAGTGGCAATGACTGTGTGGAGGGGCGGCGGAGTGGAGACCAAAAAATTACTCCAGGGGAACATTTTGGATCTTGGTTGAGGGCAGCTCCTCGGAGAAGAGTGCAATCTAACCCCAGACCTGAACCATCCCAGGCACGGGATGGGAGTCATGGTCATTCCCGAAGTGAAGGTTTTGATGAGACTCCCCATGTTTCGGTACACTCTTCTGAACCGCAGGTGGCAGGGGTGGGTGAGCAAGGGGCGAGACACGGTGTCAGCTCGGCTGCTCCGGTATCTCAGGTGCAGCGAAAGGCAGTGGACTCAGAATCCAGTGGACAGTTGCATGGTGCGAGAGTTTCGGGATTTCCTTATCAACAGGATATTCCAATGGAATTTCAAATTGGGGATAAGGCAACAGGGGAGGGAAAGCTATTTTTTGGGAAAATAGATGAGGAGGTTGAGGTTGTTACGGGAGCTATGGGTGAGGATACTAATAAGGTCGTTGAGATAGCTACGACTATTGAAGATGCGGTTTTGGATTTATCTCATATGGTGGGGCCGGTTTCAAATGGAACTGATGGAGTGGATAATGTAGACTCAACTGGTGGGCCCCCTTCACATGCAGGTAATGTTTCAAAAATTCGCACGTGGAAACGTAGAGCTAGGAACAACGAGGGTCAAGCTCAGAATGTGGGAGAAGTGAGAGCACGGGGTAAACGAATATTGGAGGACAATGTTGATCCTAATCTCTCTCATGAAGTGGGGAATGGAAGGTTGAAGAAACAGAATATAGGGGTGGTCTATGGAACCATGCCCACATCGGTGGAGGCTGCGGAGCAGCCCCGCCGGACCCAATGAGTTGTTTAAGCGTGAACTGTCGAGGGCTTGGGAACCCAGAGACAGTTTGTGATCTTCACGGCTTAGTGAGGAAAGAAGGACCCAACATCGTGTTCCTGATGGAGACACGATTACAAGTAAGAAATTTAGAATTTTTACGTGTTCGTTTGCAAATGCAAGGGTGTTTTGGGGTTGATAGACACGGTTATGGAGGAGGTTTGGCTTTGTTGTGGGATTCTTCTGTTACTGTTCACATACAAAGCTATTCCAACTATCATATTGATGCCAAGGTTTTTCATGATGATGGGACGAGTTGGAGACTTACTGGTTTCTATGGTCACCCGGAAGTCTCGTCACGGTGTCGAACTTGGGAGCTGTTGAGAAGATTATCTGCGTTAAATAGTAATCCATGGATGGTGTTTGGTGATTTCAATGAGACTATTGCTTTGGATGAACAATGTGGCAGGGAAGATAGGAGTTTGAGTCAAATGGCAAATTTTAGAGAAGCTTTGGTGGACTGTGAGTTACAAGACTTAGGTTTTCAAGGGCCGGAGTTCACTTGGTCGAATAGACGTTTGGGAGGTGATTTAGTTCGGGTTCGGCTTGATAGAGCTGTCTCGAATGCCGGTTGGAAACTGCTGTTCCCGAATGCTCGTGTGTCCCATTTGGTTGTGCCTAGTTCGGATCATATGGGATTATTGGTGGTTCTTATGCCGATTCCAGCTGGAGGTCATCAGCGGCGCCGGAAACTATTCCGGTTTGAACATGCATGGATGCGGGAGGAGGGATGCGAAACTACCATAGCTGATGCGTGGAAGGAAGATCAGATTGGTACTGCTATGTATCAATTAACACAAAAAATAAAACAGTGCCGTATTGGACTTCTCCAGTGGAGTCACGGGCAGGCCAGAGTTACACCTCATTTAATTGCTTCGAAAAAAACTCAGCTGCTTGAGATGGAATGTCAGCCGTTGGTGTCTTATGATGGCCACGGGGTTAATGCTCTGAGGAAAGAATTAACAGTTTTGCTGGCAAAGGAAGAGGTGGCATGGCGACAAAGGTCTCGGGTGAATTGGTTGACGGATGGGGACCAAAACACGCGTTTCTTCCATGAATGCGCTGCTCAACGCAAACGTACCAATACCATCCAGGGACTTCGGGACAGGGAGGATCATTGGAGGTCTGATTTGCAGGACATTGAACAGATTGCCACTGACTATTTTCATACATTGTTCACCTCTTCTAGACCCACGGCTGTGGCTGATGTTGTTCAAGTGGTGGAGTCCGTGGTTACATCAGATATGAATGAGGATTTATTGAGGCCTTTCTCCCCGGATGAGGTCAAGCATGCGTTGTTTCAAATGCATCCGTCAAAGGCACCTGGACCTGACGGTATGACTGCTCTTTTTTTCCAAAAATTTTGGCATATTGTGGGGGGGGATGTTACTACTGCTGTGTTAGATTTCCTTAATAATGGACAAATGTTGGGTAGTGTGAATTTTACTCATGTTGTTTTGATTCCAAAAGTGAAGTCTCCAGAATATATGTCACAATTTCGGCCTATTAGCCTTTGTAATGTCATTTACAAGATTATTTCCAAGGTTTTGGTTAATAGGATGAAGAAGGTGCTGCCAAGAGTTATTTCAGAGAGCCAAAGCGCATTTGTTCCTGGAAGGATGATCTCAGATAATGTTATTATTGCATTTGAAGCAATTCACCACCTCAAAAATCTGCGAGGAGGTAAGAATGCACAATTGGCAGCTAAGCTTGACATGAGTAAGGCCTATGATAGGGTGGAATGGGATTATCTATGTGCAGTGATGGTAAAGCTTGGGTTTAATGCGAGGTGGGTTGGTTTAATCATGAGTTGTGTTACTTCTGTATCTTATTCCATCATGATTAATGGGGCTCCTAAGGGGTACATCAAACCTGGGCGTGGGCTCAGGCAAGGGGATCCTTTGTCCCCATATTTGTTTCTTATTTGTGCGGAGGGGTTATCGGCTTTGATGAGGAAAGCAGAGAGGGATAGGATGATCCGTGGAGTTTCAATTTGTCGGGCAGGGCCTCGGATTTCCCATCTGTTCTTTGCGGATGATAGTATTATCTTTTGTAGGGCGAAGTTATCGGAGTGTAATGCCCTTCAAGATATTCTAACGTTATATGGGAAAGCTTCTGGGCAACTAGTCAATGGCGACAAGACTGCCCTCTTTTTTAGTCACAACACTCCATCATCTTTGCGGGCGGAGATTTCTGGTTTTTTTGGCACCACATTGACCACCAAGTTTGAGAAATATTTGGGGTTACCCCCAATTATTGGTAGAGCAAAAAAGCGAGCTTTCAATGACATCAAGGACCGGATTTGGAAAAGACTTCAAGGGTGGAAGGAGAAGTTGCTTTCGCAAGCTGGCAGAGAAGTCTTGATTAAGGCTGTTATCCAAGCTATTCCTACATATGCCATGGGCTGCTTCAAGTTCCCTGCTGGATTGTGTCAAGAAATAAGTTCACTGGCTAATAGATTCTGGTGGGGTCAACGTAATGGTGGGCGGAAAATCCATTGGATGAACAAGAAAAATCTGTACCGATCAAAACACGATGGGGGCATGGGATTCCGGGATCTGCAGCTGTTCAATTCTGCTCTCTTGGCCCGGCAAGGATGGAGGTTGCTGCACAATACATCATCTTTGGTCTTCCGAGTGCTTAAGGCTAAGTACTTCCCTAACAGGTCTTTTCTTGATGCGAGTGTTCCGCGTACTGCATCCTTCCTTTGGCGTAGCATATGTGACTCTAAAGAGGTCCTGAATTTGGGGTTGAGATGGCGTGTGGGGACAGGGGAGCACATTCGGATTTGGAAGGATTCCTGGTTGCCAAGTTCCTATCCGTATAGAGTGATTAGCCCGGTTAATGTTTTGGATGAATATGCTACTGTGGATCACCTTATTCACACGGACTCTATGACTTGGAAGATTGATCTTCTTCATGACATTTTCTGCCCAAGAGATGTGGAACTCATTCTCCAAATCCCACTGAGCTGGCGTCGTCCTGCTGATGTTTTTATCTGGGCTGGCACAAAGCGTGGCATTTACTCGGTTAAAAGTGCATATCGTCTACAATCTGCGAATCTTAACAGTCAGGCAGCATCATCCTCTTCATCGGCGTCGGCACAGAGTATATGGTCAGCTATTTGGGCAGTACAGGTACCTCCAAAAGTGAAGCTGTTTGTTTGGAAAGCTTGTCAAAATATCCTCCCCACTCAGACGAAGTTATTTGAGAAAGGCATTACCCATTCTTTTTCCTGCTTATGGTGTGAAGACGAGCCGGAAACCAGTGATCATATTTTGTGGGGTTGTGAGTTTGCAAGGAAAGTTTGGAACTCGTGTCCAGTGCCTATAGGCACTCACCAGATTTCGCTGCGATTATTCACAGATGTCATCGGCTCTTTTATTTCTGAACTACAATCCCCGGTTCTTGAGATTGCTTTTACCACTGCTTGGGCGTTATGGAAGGCGAGGAACGAATCTGTTTGGGAGGCCAAGATTCCGGTTGTTGATGCTATTTGTCAAGAGGCGGTGGTGTTAGCTTCTGATTTTCTGGATGCTCAATCCAAAACTTTGGTGCCTATGGTGGGGGTTGAGGGTCCGTCACGGTGGCAGAGACCACCATCGGGTGTTTTTAAGCTCAACATGGCTTGTCACTCTTCCCATAATTCTAGTAGAAGTGGGTTGGGGGTCCTTATCCGAAACTCAGAGGGGGTGGTAATGGCTGTTTTGGAAGATTCTGTTCGGCGAAATAATGAGGTGCTGCAATTACATGCGAGGGCAGTACTCGTGGCACTCAAATTTGCTTATGATGTGGGTCTGCGCTGTTTACTTGTGGAGTTGGATAACCAGGAGCTTTGTTCAATAATACAAGCTGGCTTGCCGTGTATGGATCCTATTGGGGTGCTTGTGGAGGACATCTGTGCTTGGTTTCCTTTTTTTAGTTCTATTTGTTTTGGTGTTTCCAAAAAAAGTTGTAACAAGGCTGCAAAAGCCTTGGCTACAGAGGCTGCGTCCTCTCTTCTAATGCAGGTTTGGTTGGATGATCACCCTGCGTGTATTACTTCCTTTATTCAGGATGATATTCTTTAATAAAATTGCTATCGTTTCTACTCAAAAAAAATAATCTGTGTAATACTTTAATAATAATATATTACCTAATAAAAAATATATATGATGTGTTAACTTAACCCAACAAACATGATTTATGCCTATATTGAAAATATAAACATACCAACTTAAGTCACGTCACCAAAAAAAAATAACGATGTTTAAAAAGACGAGTTTCATACTTATCTTGAAGAGGTGAGTTTCATGCATAAAAAAAAATAACAATAGTTTCATGCTTATATTGAAGAGGTGAGTTTCATGCATGTATTGAAGATATAAACATATCAACTTTAAGTCAAGTCAGAGTATCCAGATGCAAGTGATGAGATCCATGTTTGGAGGTGCTTGTATTTTATTCAAACAGTGCTATTTTGTTAAAAAAAAAAAGAAAGTATTATTAAACAAAAAACTGCCAAAAAGAGAGAATGATTAAAGTGTGACCATATCCGCTGTAAATTTAGGGGTGGACAAAAAACCGTGAAACCCGACCCGCCCGACCAATCCGGCCGACCCGCTCGCCCGTCCGCCCGCCCGCTCGCATATATTCGGACGGATACGGATACGGATATTTTAAATATCCGGATAACGGACGGATAACGGTTTTTGAAAATTTGGTCGGATGGATACCCGCCCGCCCGACAATATTTAATTAAATAATATATATATATAAAGTTATAAACCCATATATAATTAAATAATATATATATATATATATGAAATTGATTTTTTGTATTTGTATTTGTATGTGCTTAGGAATTGTTGCATACTTGCATTTATGTTTGGTTTTTTATATATAAGAATGGTATAAAAAGTTAGCAAATAATAAGGAGGTTTAAATAAATAGTAAAAAAATGGCTAAAAAAACTAAATTAGCAGGCCCAATTATATATAGTTGTTGATTTGGTTTTAAAATGGCCCAAAAAAGTCCAAAACAATGATATGAACTGAATTTTTAAAGTCCACTTGCAAGCCAAAAAAAGTCCAAAAAAATCCCACTTGCAAGCCCATTAAACCCGACCACCCGCCCGACCACCCGCCCGCCAAACCCGCTCAACCGACCCGCCCGCCCGAATCTATCAACGGATGGTTAGCGGACGGATTATCCGTGAATTTATTTTCTACGGACGGACAACGGATTTCCCCAAAACCCGACCCGCCCGACCCGAACCCACCCCTAGCTGTAATAGTTTAATATATAATCTTTGTAATACTTTAATAATAACACTTCATATAATAAAAAATCTAATTCAATATCTGACATGTTTGTTGGAGTTAACACATCACATATATTTTTTATTAATTGTTTGAAATATTGCACAAATTGTATATTAAATCATTGTAGATGTTTTGCTTAGGGGGATTGTTATTATTAGAATATTATAGAAATTGTATATTAAAGCATGAGATCTGATATGATCCGTTATAATTCGCTAATCAGGTTAATGGTCAATACAACCATCTTGAAACTTCTATTCAAAAAAAAAAAAAACCATCTTGACACCGACAGCGCAGGAAACTAAACACATGATAAGTTGAAAAATACCGCATACCTCGTGGAATTGATTTTTTCATTCACAAGTTTGATAAAGTTCAGGTTCCAATGG
>BKZX01023508.1:0-26263 GCA_014362285.1 Fagus crenata
CCTAAAGCAATATCTTGAAGCTTCTCCCAACCAAGTATATGGCTCTTCCCATCTGTCGAGAATATGTACTTTTCTAGGGATTCATTTGGTAAAAATTCATAAATGAGAGCTCGCCGAAATCCATCAGCACAATAGCCTACCAAGCGAGCCACATTGACATGGTGGATTCTCCCCATTGATCCCACTTCATTAATGAACTCTTCGCCATCTCCCTTTAAATTGTTGAGGATCTTAACAGCTACAAAGACGTCATTGGAAAGCCTTGCTTTAAACACAGTGCCATAACCTCCTTGGCCCAGTTTGTCCTTGAATTGGTTTGTTATCCTTTTAATATCGGCATAAGAGTATCTTGTGGGCTTTAGAGCTTTGTAATCCTCCAAAGTTCACATTCGACTTCAAAAAGTCTGATTCATGATTATTTTTATTAATAATAACATATATATATATATATACACACGATAACCAAAAAAAAAAACTCTGATTCATGATTTAGCAACTGACTAATGATAACTTTTTTCTTTTTTTTTTGTTCAATAGAAAATTCCCAATAACTTATTGATATATTGTGGCCTTGTGGGTTCCACTTGTTTGTGAGGGGTGGTTGCTTTATACTGATGACATAGGAGATAATTTTTTCTTAATACTAGTTTACTTCCAACCCATTATGTGGCAGACAAATAGACCATCCACATGTGTATTTTAAAAAGTCACATGACTTATTAAAAATGTCATGTGACTAAAAGTATACGTGGATGGTCTATTTACTTGCCATGTAATGGGTTTGAGGTAAACTATTTACATCCTATAATTCAACCCCACAATTGTTGCATAGACCAAAATTATTGTGGGTCTGGATGGGCCCATGATAGTCTTACCCAAAAATCGTTCTTGGTGAGAGCTCACCTGCCCAAGCCCAAAGACAACACTACTTACCCAATATGCATGTCCGAGTACCAGACAAAGGAGACCCTAAAGACTATACTTTTCTTTTTTCTTTTTTCTTTTTTTGACATCCACCTAAAGACTATTCATACCTTGAATGCTACATGCCCCATTTGTCGAAATTCTCTTCAACGATTACAACCGGTGGATATTTCATGATGCTTTGGGAACATGTTAATATTTTTTTTTTCCTTTCAATTCTTGTAATTTGTACATACAAGTTGTGTGGGAGCTCAAATTTCACTAAGTGCCATGTGTCGTCTTACAATTGGTTGAGGATGGATCGGACTTGTATTGACGGGTCGTTGAGCCCAAAACTCCAAACCAGGCCTTCAAGTCTGCCTGATGGCTGATGGTGCACTCTCGTCTGATCTGCTACTATGCTGGGCCCTTTTTGTAAAGAGAAAATGGAGGTCTGCCGTGAAGGCCCTTTTTTGCCAATAAAAGAACTACTGCAGACAGCGAACGCGAATATCCTTTTCTGCCAGCAAAAGAGTCACTGCGGATAGCAAACGTGAATATCCCGGAGTAAACAAGAACAATATAAAATGAATCCAAATAAACTAAAAAAGGATTAAGAAAGATTTGGTGATAAAGGGGGAGGATTATCCCTTGAAAACATGTATCATGGAGTGGGTCATTTGGGTGTTTTATGAGAGGGGTTGATGGGATGGAGTTTGACAGGGAATGTTTTTTTGGATGAGATCAGGGATTGATCTTTTTCTTCTTCTTCTCTTCTTTGACCCGGTGTTTCTGTTTAGTGGCTGGAGGGTGTTCTTGGCCAAAATGGTGTGTTTGGTTAAAGGAAGTTATCAGCCAAAAGAAGGTTGCCCTTATGACACTGCTCCTTCTCTTTTTTATAGTGGTGTGCTGCAACCTATGGGATTCATGGTTTGGACCTGATCACTCTCTTAGCTCTTGGACAAGGGTGCGTTTCAGTGACTTCTCCCACGAGGTTAAACTGACAATGTTTCTTGATAAGACTAAAAAATGTTGACATAAACCAAATTGGTGAAAGAGGTTGACTCCATGATAAAAACTGGCTAGCACATGTTTTCATTAAGGTGTTTGAGGTTTTCTGGTCCCTAGTGTTCATACCCCCCAACGGATATGATGCACCTGAGCAGCAGACCTCCAAACCCTTTTTTAGGAAAAATCCCCCTGCCTCCAAACCAAGTCCCCCTTAGTCCTTTCATTAAATCAGTAGCAGTCACCTAGGTTTGGGCTTTGGTGACTGCGTTACCTGTGTTTGTGTTGCCTTCAGAACACCTTTTTGCCTCTCGTTGAGATCTTTCCTCTTTGGTGAATCTGCCGTGTTCGACTCTTGTCCGCCGTACAAAAGAGAGCAGCAGCTACCGTAAGTCCAGCCCACGTCTTCCTTGTTTGCGTTCTCTTCAAGCCTTCTTTTTGCCTTGGTTTGAAATTTTTCCTTTCTAGTAAATTTGCCGCTTGTTCCTTGTCTGCCGTGAGAACAGTGTAGCAACCACCGTGGACCAGACTGCTTTTCCTTTCTCACGTTACCCCTGACTTCCTTTCTACCTTGGGTTAAGACGTTCCCCTTTTTGTGTATCTGCCGCTGCCCATCTCTCGTCTGCCGTGCAGCAAAATCAGCAACTGCCATTGTCAGATATGAATCTGCCGTCCTAAGGGATGATGAACAGTAACCTCAAGATTTGCTTCAGAGGGTTTTGCCTTGAGTCTTCTGAATTCCAGTTTGTTCTATTCTTTAAAGAGGTGAGGTATTGGTCCCACTTGTGAAGATGAGACCATCCTTTGACGTTTATCATCTGAGCCCTTCCTTGGATTCTTTGTGGGCCGGGCCTGTTAAGCTTGGTCTGTGGCAGATGGCTCAATCATTGGTGGACTTCACAGCAGACTGCTTTCTCTTGGACAACCCAGTGTTTTTCAGGCCCATTGCTGATTGTTCTTCCTTGGGCTTTTCTTGCGTTGCATCACCACTTCCCCCTTCCTTTTGGGCCTATGGCAGATGGTCTCAGGCCTTTCTATCTGCCATGACTTGTTAAAAATTGGGTATCTACAAGTTGTTACAAGCTTCTCTTGTTTGAGCCATTATTGATTGACGAGGTATCAAACTTTTATCAGAAACTGAATTCTGCGAGATGCGTAGGACAATCTTTATTTAGTCCAACTATTTTTAAGAAATTTGAAATGAGTTTTTTTTTTTTTTTTTTTAAATAACAATAATATCTCATAAAAAAATAAATAATACTAAAAACATATTACACAAATTTTATAAAAATAACTAAAGATTTTTCTTTGAAAAAAAGGGGAAACCCGCTTGACCCGACATGACACAGTGTTTTAGCAAGTGAGTTCGGTTCAGTTTGATTTGATTCGATTTTTTTGTTTTTTATTTCACGGGATTAAAAAACCCTTATTCATACCTACTTTTGGTTGTTGGATTTGACCGGATTAACGGGGTGTCTAATTTTGTCAGGAATAGGTTTCATTTTTAACCTTGGAAACTTAATGATTGCACTTGCCGCTTGATTGCAAGGAAAATGCTCCCTGGACCACCACTATACTTGCACCAAAGGAGGCAAGGATCAGTGGGATGATGGATTAAAAATAATTCAGCACTAGTAAAGCGGTGTTCTTTTATGTAAAGTCTCACGCGGTATATAACAACAATATTGAGTGGAAGGAATGTGTAAATGTATTGTAGCCTGTTGGGACTGACTAGTCCATTGAGAAAGCAAAGTTGAGAGTGATAGTACTTTTTTTTTTGTTGCTAAACAACGATAATGATAGTGATAGTACTGCTTGTGCAGAGGGATCATATTCTAATTCTAAGAGGTGCTAGATTAAAAATAATCAGCACTATAGTAAGCATTGTTCCTTTATGTAAAGTCTTGCGCGGAATAACAGCATTGACTATTAATTGAGTGGAAGAAATGTGTAAGTGTAAATGTAGCTAAACGGGACTGACCAATCCATGAGAAAGTAACGTTGATAGTGATGAGGGATCATGCTAGAGCACCGAATTTTTCAATGATTTTTCACATCCACTCTCATGTAAACTTCATCTGGGTGAGTGTCTGGGTCCCACCACAAAACAACTAAAAGAGAAAATTATGTGAAAAAATGGTTGAAACATTTGATGGCAATAGAATTTTTCTTAATTTTTATAGCGGCAATAGAGATTCTTATGGATTATTGTGATGCAAGTGCAGCTTCGTGGAAGTTAGCTACTAAAGAAAGGCAAAGCTTGTCTCCTGTTTGTGTTTACATAACACAAAGAGCTGCCATATATACATAATTATATAATTAAAGACTTCCATGAAAATTCCATGAAAATTCCATGTAAAATGTTTTTGGTTTAGGTTGGGGTGTTGACACAACAAATTCTTATAATATTTTCATAACAAGATGATGTGTTAACTCACTACAATTCAAAAAAAGGAAAGAAAAAGATATTACATTGAGACCCATTACAACTCAAAATAAGTTTATTGAAAAATATTGTAAGATTTTGTTGATGAGAACCCTCTCATTTCATTATTATTTCTTGTTAAATTCTAAATCTTCACAAATAGTTTGGAATTATTAAAATGTAGAAGAATTTTTTTTGCAAAACCAACTTAACTGTATCAAAATAATCGACTAATTCTCAGTTTAGGAGGTACAAGGTACATGAATTTCCATTTCATGATTACATTAAAAAAATACTAATTAATAGAATCACTAACAAAATCTTTCCATCTCTTGCGTGTATATTTAAATTTAGATGGAGGAGATTGAAACTTATAAATGCAACTTTTCATTTATCTAATAATAATTTTTTTAATATTTTGTCTTTTTATTTGTTGGGTAAATTATACTGACACCCCATTCTTTTGGAGAAACTAGATTTGTTATACTTTATTTTGGGAAAATGACATTCCGCTCCCAAATTTGTAAAGTAATTAACACTCCGTTTTTTTTTTTTCATTTTTTTTATTAATTTTTTTAATCAATGCCTAACTAACCAGGGTTAAAAAAGAAAATTATATTCCAATTATTTTAAGTTTAAGTGAGGAATATTCTTTTAAAAAGGGGTTAAATGTTAATTATTTTGCAAATTTGGGAGCGGAGTATCATTTTACCAAAATATGATATAATAAGTCTAATTTTCCTAAAAGAAGAGAATATCAGTATAATTTACCTTCTTTTTTTAATATCTGATTCAACTTTTCATTGGCCTATCTAAAATTATTACTAGATACAATACTTTTTTGGTATTCTACAGAGTAAGAGTACGTACAAACCAAAACAAGACATCAACCTATTCTGTACAAATGAAGCAGGCCTACCTCAATTTGTTACATATCATAGAAGGGGAAACACAAACACCCCATTCACAGCAAAGAGTCCTATTGAGAATGAGTCCCCTGAATCTCTGACCAGCCTATACTCTCTATTCTAGCTTTCACATCCTTCTTGATTTCTTTAATAATCTGCTCCCTTTTTCTAACATATCAGTAAAAACTAAACAAGCATCTTTAATCTCAATTAACTTGTTAGCTACTCTCTCTCTCTCTCTCTCTCTCTCTCTCTCTCTCATGATGTTTAGAGTGTTTGAACAAAACTAAATTTATTAATTAATCAAGTTCATTATCCAGTTTTATCCAAACTGATCACTTAATTAATTATCCAACTTTTGTAAATCAAAAGGGTGTGTTTGGTCCGAATTATGTCTTAATGATAAAGGACTTGGTTCGATCCAGATATGGTAAACACTAATTGATTTACTTATAATTTTTATTGTGGAATCTAGTATTAAACAATCTCTAAGACAAACTTGATAACAAATTCAATCTCGAGAAAACAATTTACTATTTATTCTCGTACAAATGTAAACAATTAACTTCGAATTCAACAAAGCTGTAACTAATTATAAATTGCAGAATATTTATATTAAACAGTAATCGAGTACAATCACTTCGAATTAAACAAGAACAACAGAAACTTACAAAATTGGAAGTTTCCTATTACTCTCACACACTTCAAGAACTCGAACTGCAAGATCTAAGTCTCACTCGAACTGAAATCACACTAAATGCACTCAAACACACTGAATTACACTGTTTTACACACTTTTGAACACTCGAACACACTTGAACACACTTTGAATCACAATTGAACTCTTGAACTCTGGAAAATATGCGGGGGTCGTAACTATTTTCTTTTCTTCTATTTATACCTTCCTCGAGAAGCAGTTTCTTCAATTGAACAGTATTTTCTTCATTTTGAATTTCAAATCATCAAGAGATCTGGTTCAATATAGAATCACAACTTTTTTGGAGATGATAACACCTGTCACATAAGTTTCCATATTATAAATAAACTGTTACTTAACAATTCTTCAAGATCGAACTGCTTTGTAACTGTTTTTAAATTAGTTTAAACTTGACCTAGAGGTGTAATTGGGCCTTAACCATCTGAGCTTCTATTTAAATAAAGTTACTTGTCTCACTTAGGCTCAAACAGTAAGTCTGGTCTTTTAAATAAATAACTTAACTTTGCCCAATACTATTAGTAGGCCCAAAAGTTATTTTTATGTGCAAACACATAGAAAACTTTCACTTAGTTGGGCTTGTGGTCCTTCTATTTGTTCTCTTCCATGAAGCTTGTAATGCTAAGGGACAAAGCCAGAACTGCAGCTCTTCTTCCTGTGGAAATCTCCTTGTCAGCACCCCCTATCTACTAAAAGGTGCTCCTGGCGAGTGTGGATGTGGTGACGATTGCCTTGAACTGGCTTGCGAGAATAACCGCATAACTTTGTTCGTTGATTTTGTGAAATACTATGTCCAAGAAATTGATTATTTTAATCACACAATTCGAATAATAGATACGAGTCTAGACAGAAACACATGCTTCATTCCTCGCACTTGTCATTACAAAATAAGGAAATGTTTTAACATATTCTATCAAGATTATGATTCTCCTGATTATGATATGTATTTCATGAATTGCGCCTTACCAGTGAACTCGTCACTCTATGTTGATTACTCTCCTTGCGTCAGTAACTCTTCTTCTGCACAAATATACATGTATTGTCACGCCCCAAACACACTAAGGTCCAAAGCATGAAAAACTAAACCATCAAGAGAAACTGTGGGAGATTTTTCCTTTATGTTACACCATATACACAATATATCTATATTATTAGATATCCACATAATCTCCACAAAGTAAGTCAGAGCTCTAGAAACTGTTTACAACAATACAAAGTACAAATCATACATCTCCGAAATATAAATTTACAGTTGAGATATCTCAAAAAACTCGACCACCACTAAAGTAACTATTGTCTCTGCAAAAGATAGAGATTACGACTCAACTGATTCACAAGACACAATGAGTCTCCCAATCTAGTGTAGTGCTCTAGAACTTTAACTCGAGGTATAGCTAACAGATCTGAAAATGTGGTTAAATAAAAGAATGAGCTAAAGCCCAGTAAGTAGCATAAATAATGGGGTTAGGGGAAATGCAAGTTTATTGATACTAAAGTATGTTACAAAACATAACGTAGATTTGGAAACTTTTATATAAGTCCTCTCAAAATCATCTTTCTTGCAATAATCTGAAAGATTTAAAAGAATAATTCAACACCAAGCTTTTCAAGATATAAATAATAAAACTACATAATACACCATGTGAGCCATATAATTTTCCAATACTTTTCAAGAACATAAAACCACAAGCATCCACGGCCACGTGACAAGGCTTCTACTAGGAGCTTCGTTAGGCCCACAAGTAAAAGACCACACAACTTGGCTTCTACCAGGAGCTTCGTTAGGCTCACAGGTAAAAGACCACACAACTAGGTTTCTACCAAGAGCTTCGTTAGGCCCACAGGTAAAAGACTTCACAACTTGGTTTTTACCAGGAGCTTCGTTAGGCTCACAAGTAAAAGACCAATTTGGTTTCTACTAGGAGCTTCGTTAGGCTCACATGTAAAAGACCATACATCTTTGTTTCTACCAAGAGCTTCATTAGGCCCACAGGTAAGTTGTGTTTTCTACCAGGAGCTTCATTAAGCCCACAGGTAAGTTGTGATTCTACCAAGACCTTCGTTAGGCCCACAAGTAGACGGCATCTAGCTGGATAATCACTGTATAATCACAATTGTCACGGCACAAGGGTAAAACAACAAAAATAGCTCACAGGTTATCATAATAAAAATACATAGTTCATTTCCAAGTAATTTGATAAGACCTTCAACATTCAAAGTATTCACAAAGCTTGTCACTTATCCAAATAATTCCCAAACCTTTAAAAGTTTCCAAAACATATCTCAAACAACAAAATCAATGATAAAGCATCTTTAAAAATCACAATAATCTAATAACTTTATCAAATAACTCTCCAAGGATTAATGAAAGATGCTTATAAAATTTCCAATCTAGCAAATCATGCATTTCCCCATATGCAATATCAAATATAATGCATTTTCTCATAAATAAATAAATACTAAGGTTTATACACAAAATCCTTTCGGAAAAGTATAATTTCACAATAATTTTCCAAAATGTGTTTATAAACCTTAAAATAAATCTCATATGCAATGATGATTATTTTTCCAAAAGTCCCATTAAAAAGCTACTTACCTCGCATGATCACCAGTTTTTCCTCGAGCGAGCACTACACAAGCAAGCCAATCTAGTCACTAGGTCCATCACCAAGTACCTTGGAACCTAGAAACATAAATCAAGCCTATAAATAATCTTACCCATCACAAAGTAGAACACCACACTTATCTCCATAAACTAAAAAGATCCTCTAAAATTCAAACCAAAGGCTCGAAAGCCTAAGTTTACCATCCTAAGACAGAGATCCATTCCCAATTGGGAATCAAACAATTATACAAGAATTCTCTAGGATCATAATGCTACCAAGATATTAAATGCCCCATTGCAAGCAATGTGCATTAACTACAATAAATACAGAACACATCCCTGAAAATCAGGAATATCAAACAGAGATAGCAAGACTTATACATTTCTTTCAGTTACCAAACGATAGAACCAAGCCACAATAAAAATCAACCAAGTAGTACACACATCAAGGAATACTTATGTGAAATTTCAACTCAATTCAATAAATAAAAGCTTGGGACAAATTCTGCAAAAATATTTATTTTCAGATTAAAATGGAAGCAGGTCAGCCCTTTGTAAAATTTGTTTGACCCGAGTCATCTGATTAGCCTGAAAATTTATAAGGATGTACTTCTATATGTTTATAATGTACCACAGAAATTTCAGCTCAAAAAGAGTTCTACACAATTTATTAAAAATCCCGCAATGTGGCTGACTCAAATCTGATAGATTTGGAGTTAGGAAAGGGAAATGACTACTTGGTTCAAGGAAACACAATTCAAATCAAAGCCATGGATTTTAACTTCCTAAAAATAGGAACTTCAGCCCTTATAGAAAAGTCCTCTTTTTAAGTTTTGGTTTAGAAACATCACCCAAGAAATTTCCCATTAAATTAGTCAATACCCATAACATTCAAATCAATAAACTCTTTTTAAATTCCATAATCCATCTTTCCCACACCCTCTTCAAACCAAATGTTAATAAATCACAAAACAAATAACAAGAAGAAGATGTGTATTTTCAGACTCCAAGGCAAACTACAAAATTAGACCCACTCAAGTCTCAAATGTCCCCACAAACTTCATAAAAAAATCACCCAATCCAAAACCCATAACATCAAGAACAACTCTCAAACAAACCTTGTATAGATATCTTAAGAAATTAGAGAATGGGTCAAAGATTTTCAGCTTAGATTATGTAAATATGGCCGGCGTGAGAGAAAGAGGAGCTTTGCTGGCGGGTTGTGGAAGACCGTTGGTCCGGTGGTATGATTTGGTGGTGGTGGTGTGTGGGTGTGTGTATGGGTGCAGAGAGAGAACCGGGTGAGAAGGAAAGAAGGGAGAGGGGTGGTTTAAAAAGAAAGAAGAAATAAATTGTGTGGTGGGGAAAAAAGGGGTCACGTGAGGGGGGTGTTTATAAAATATCTTGCAAGGAAATTTACAAAAATGCACCCAACAGCTTAACCACAAAAATTCTTGGGTGTTACATGTATGCATTTATTGGATCTCTAAATGTGTCAGATCTTCCAAAGTCATGCAGTATAGAAGCTACGACTCCAACTCGATTATCTAATGCAACAGGCCTATCTGTTTTGGACATCCACCAAGACTTGTTACAGAGGTTTGGATCAGGATTTAAATATTATTACGAAGAAGGTTGTTTTGAAGATAAATATAAATGGTGAGAAGTGAGAACCCAAGGTGATCGTACAACATATTTATTTTTTTGGAAATAATTTATATCATTTTATTCCCTATGAAAAAAGACAGAAATATGCTCAATGCTCTTCAATAGCAATGAAAAAGATATATAGCAAGATCAATGAATAGCAACATGGTATACTAAACAGTTGAAATAAAATCTAGTGCTGTTAAAGTGATTGTTTAGTATTTTATAGAACTTTCTGGCACTATCATATCATGTCATGGCATCAAGTTTTTGTTTCCCTATTTATGACTTACTGACTATCAGACTATGACATCATTTCCATTCAAATTGATTATACATAAATATGTTGCTTTTCTGGCTGATACCTTCATACTTGATAGATTTATGAATAATCTCTGTATATTGAAGTGAGTAATACAATACAGTAGAGTGCCTTTATATATGAGGCATATAAGGATATACAAGGAAAGGGAGTGATGCACAAGTAATGTGTTGTACAAGGAAAGGGAGTGATGCACAAGTAAGCATATACACGGGCTAGAGCCCAAAGCCCAATGGACTACTAATTATAACATTAATAGCCCCCCTCAAACTCAAGGTGGAGGATGAGAACCCAACTGGAGTTTGGAGACCAGATCACGGAAACGTCCAGTGGGATGTGACTTGGTAAAGATGTCGGCCAGCTGATCGTGAGAGGAATCAGAGATCAATTGGAGGGAACCCTGGAGAAGGTGATGCCAAACAAGATGACAATCGATCTCAATGTGTTTGGTCCGCTCGTGGAAGATATCATTGCGAGCAATCTGAATAACACTCCTATTGTCACAGTAGATAGGAGTAGCAGAAGAAGTGGACACACCTAAATCCTGTAGTAACCATCGTAACCAGAGGAGTTCAGATGTGGTATTAGCAAGGGCACGATATTCAGCTTCTGTACTAGAGCGAGCCACAATAGACTGTTTCTTGCTTCGCTAAGAGATCAAAGAGAAGCCAAGGAGAAAGCAATAACCAGTAGTGAATCGACGATTAGTAGGATCCCCTGCCCAATCGGCATCAGAGTAGGCTCTCAAAGTAAGTGGAGACTGAGCAGAGAAGTGGAGACCGTGGAAAAGAGTGCCCTTAAGGTATCGAAGGATGCACAGGACAGCAGCATAGTGAGTCGATCGCGGATCAGACATAAACTGGCTCACCTGATGAACTGCATATGAGATGTCTGGTCGAGTGACTATGAGATAGACTAGGCTGCCAACCAATTGCCGATAAAGAGTAGGATCAGGCAATAGTTCTCCAGATGAAGGAGTCAAGCGCGCATTAAGTTCGATCGGTGTATCAAGAATCTTATGATCGGTAAGGCCAGCTCGAGACAGAAGATCGGAGGTGTACTTGGCTTGAGTGAGGTAGAAACCATCATCAGAGGAGGTAATCTCAAGACCTAAAAAGTAACTGAGGTGGCCAAGGTTTTTCATCTCAAAATTCTGACTGAGGAAAGCCTTGAGTTCTTGAATCCCATTGAGGTCATCACCTGTAATAATCATATCATCAACATAAAGAAGAAGCAAAATGATACCTTTGCCGGTGCAACGCAGGAAGAGGGCAGAATCATAAGAACTTATGGAAAAACCCAGTCGAGAAACTGTAGAGCTGAACTTAGCAAACCAAGCTCGAGGTGCCTGTTTCAAACCATAAAGGGCACGACGTAGTCGGCACACCTTGTCAGGTGGATGAGAGAGGCCAGGTGGAGGTTGCATATAGACTTCTTCACTCAAGTCTCCATTGAGGAATGCATTTTTGACATCCATCTGAAATAGCTTCCTCTGACGAGAAGCTGCAACAGCCAATAGGGTGCGGACAGATGAAAGGCGAGCAACTGGAGCAAAGGTTTCCTCATAATCAATGCCATACTCCTGTGTAAAACCTTTGGCAACAAGACGAGCTTTGTATCGCTCAATGGATCCGTCAGACCGAGTTTTGATTTTGAACACCCACTTATAACCAACCACAGATTTTTCAGGAGGCAGATCAACCAGGTCCCAAGTACGGGTTCTAGATAATGCATCAAGTTCCTCAGTCATTGCAGCCTGCCATAAAGGGTTAGAGGAGGCCTCACGATAGGAGTGAGGCTCGTGCAGTGTAGCAAGGGCAATGTAACAATGGAAATCACGTAAATGAGAGGGAAGAGTTGTTACTCGAGAGGAACGACGAAGTGTGGTTGCAGGGGCAGGATCCTCTGAAGGTGCAGGAGCCAGGGATTCAGGCGAAGAATGAGGTGTCTCTTGAGAGGATGTTCCAGAAGAGTGGTCAGATGACTCAGTCTATGGAATGGAGGTAGACACTTCTGGAGAGGGAGGAAACAACTTTAGAGAAGGAGGAGACACTTCTGGAAAAATATCTGAGAGAAAGGAGAGGGAGAAAGAGGGACGAAATTGAGATACCTCAGTGAATAGACGATGTTCCCAAAAGACAACATGACGGGAGATGCGAAGGTGATGAGCAATAGGATCATAACATCGATATCCTTTTTGAGTTTCACCATAACCAAGGAAGCAACAAAGGCGAGAACGAGGCTCGAGTTTGTTGTGTTCATGAGGTTGAAAAAGGACGAAACAAGCAGAGCCAAAGGATCGGAGATGTTGATAGTGGGGTGGAGATCCAAGAAGGCGCTCATAAGGAGTCTGATTAGAAATGGTTGGACTTGGAATACGATTGATGGCATGGGCAGCAGTGAGGACAGCTTCTCCCCAAAAGGGTACAGGAACTTTGGAAGATAGGAGGAGAGCACGAACTGTGTCAAGGATGTGTCGAAGTTTTCTTTCAGCTCTTCCATTTTGCTGAGAGGTGCCTGGGCATGAGAATTGATGTACAGTTCCATGGAAATATAGAATGTGTTCAAATGCATGTTGGGTAAGTTCACGTGCATTGTCAGAACGAAAAACTTTAATTGTTTTGGAAAATTGAGTTTTGACCATGTTTGCAAAGTTACGATAAATGTTTAGTAATTCATCATGAGAACGCATAAGAAAAACCCAACTATAACAAGAATAATCATCAATAAACACAACAAAATAATGAGATCCACCAAGACTATTAATAGGGGAAGGTCCTCAAACATCAGAATGAATTAAGTCAAAAATTCCAGTAGACATGGACTCACTATTTTGAAAAGGAAAAGCAGGTTGTTTTCCTAATTGACATGAAACACAATCAAAATTGTCCTTAGACACTGGACCTAATAAACCCCTAGAGACTAGCTGTTGTACCCGGGAAGATGATGCATGCCCGAGCCGAGAATGCCAAAGTGATAAGGAAGGTGAAGATGAGGTAGCAGCAGAGACACCAGTAGCAGGAAGACAAAGACTGGAAATCTCAAACAGACGCCCAATTCTACTGCCGGTCCCAAGTTCCTGCCCCGTCCGGGGATCCTGCACAATACAACCAAAATAATCAAGAATAATGCGATAACCAAGTTCAGCTAATTGACCACAGATAGTAGATTATAAGAAAGTTTAGGCACATGAAAGACATCAGAAATAGAGAGTTTGGAAGTAAAAACGGTGCCTATACTACGAACAAGCATAGTGGAGCCATTAGCTGTGTGAATAGTAGGTGCATGACGGGCAGAGCTAGTGTGGGAGAAAAATGATGGATAAGGTGTCATGTGGTTGCAGCAGGCAGAGTCAAGGAGCCATGAGGAGAACTTACCAGGCAGGACAGAAAGAGTAGAGGAAGAGGATGCATTACCAGCCCGGACGAGAGCCTGAGCGATGATGTCTTCCAATTGATCTGTGGTGAGTGTGATGGCGGATCCAGAGTGTGCAGGAGCAACAGTTGCAGTGGGTGTCTGATCAATATCACCATGAGTAACAGCAGCAGTGCTTCGATTATGGCGAAAACAAGTCTCAATAGTGTGGCCATGCTTCTTGCAATATCGGCAGAATTTGTTGGATTTTTTATCTGAATGACGAATATTCGGGCTAGACTGATCAGAGTCGGACTGCTGAAGGGGTGCAAGAGGTGATGTAGTAGCCAAGACATTAAGCTTGTTTTGAGCTTGTAAGGTCTGGAGACGAGTCTCCTCACGAACAAGGTCATTGAGTGCTGCGTCTAAAAATGGAGTAGGTAGTTGGTGAAGCAATTGACCACGGACAGGCTCATAATCTTCATGCAAGGCCATAAGAAATTGGTAGAGACGCATTTGATCACGACGGGTAGCATACTTCATTGCATCATTAGGAGTATCCCATGGTGGATCAGAGAGATCAAGTTGGTCCCATATGAACTAGAAACGAGCAAAGAAGTCATTGATAGACTGGCCAGGGTCTTGCCGAATCTGATACTATTCAATTGAAAGTTGATATTCCCAAGTGCCATGTGAGGAGGAATATTGTTTGGCGAGCATATCCCAGGCAGTACGAGCATCATCAAAATTTCCCAGTAGATTAGAAATGGATGGGATAGAGGTATTGCGTAGCCAAGTAAGAATCTGGTGATTGTTACTATCCCATTCAATCAGACGGATCCTAAAAGCATTTTCATCCTCAGAGGAGCCCTTGACTAGCTTCTTCATCTCACTAGTGACATAAAACCATAGTTTTCGTCCTTTAATGAAGCTGCGCATAGATTGAGACCAAACAAAATAATTTCGACCATCCAAAGTAACATGAATGGGGTGAGAGATCTCAGTTTGAGCCATTTAGACACAAGATATGCAAAAACAGACAGCAAAAATGGAATCAGGACAAAAAACTGAGTAAGAAGCACCTGGGTTGCAAAAAGTCAACGCGGTCAAACGGTCAAAGTCAATGCCCAAAAGTCAACGGTCAACTAGAAAAGTCAACGCAAAAAGTCAATGGTCAACGGTCAACGATCGGTCAACGGATGACATGGCAGTCAACTGTGGTCAACGGTCGCTGACGTGGCGTGCTAACGTGGCGTTAGGGCAGACGAGGCATGGTGTTAGGGCTGACGTGGCGTCACAGGAATGAGCTAGGCGCATGGGGCGCGTGACGTGGCGTGACGGAGGGCAGATTCTCTGATCGGCGCGTGGCGGTGCGTCCGGCGTCGGATGGCGGTGATTTTTCGCGGCTGAGATCGTCTTCGAGAGAGCTTTCCAATGGTGGTGGAGGTGTTTTGATTGGAATCCTGGAGAGGAAGTTCCAACGAAGGCAGTGAGTCTTTGGCGATTGTTCAACCTTTGACGGCAGCGAGCACACCGGAATTCCGACAGCGGCGGCGGAGCAATATCGGAGATGGTTGAGGCAGCTGAAGAATGCCAAAAAAGACAAAGACCGCACGAAACACTTAGAGCAATGGCTCTGATACCATGATAGATTTATAAATAATCTCTGTATATTGAAGTGAGTAATACAATATAGTAAAGTGCCTTTATATAGGAGGCATATGAGGATATACAAGGAAAAGGAGTGATGCACAAGTAATGTGCTGTACAAGGAAAGGGAGTGATGCACAAGTAAGCATATACATGGGCTAGAGCCCAAAGCCCAATGGACTACTAATTATAACATTAACAATACTAATCACTTCAATCAACGTGTACCAAGTTTCACGACATTCAGGATTTCTGTTTGAACATCCTTTATCAAATCAACCGGTGGTTATACCACAATGGTAATTACTGGTGGTTACACTACAGTAATGGTAACTACTACTGGTTGTGGCCAGGTAATCCTTTTGGAGTTCATTAGTGTGCTTTCTGTTGATTTTACCCCTTTCAGCGTCATGTTGAAATCTGTTTTCTTGTGATTCTTCCAACAGTAGACTTTCGCTGCATTCGTTGGAATTTACGCAATTTAGTGATATTTACAGGTGTGAATACAACAAATACTTTACATACTGGGTTGGAGTACGATTTGAGAGAATTATTATGATGCACTAAGTGAAAGCTATAGAAATGAGAGCAAAATGCAAGGATCATAATGTAAGAGATAAAGCTGAAATCAGGATAGACTCCAGCCAACAGTCCTTATCATCTGCAACACCTAACCAACATTCAAGTGAAGATATAGATAGAGATAAGGAATAGATATACAAGTTAAATAGAAGTCTATCACAAATACAATTTCAAACCTTTGTAATCCTTAGCATAGAACTTACGTTGAGATAGTTGTATATGTCATCCTTCTCTGTAAAGTGATTCATATATTGATATACACAAAACATTTCTTCATTCAATTGAGTTATTTTACACATAATACCTAATAACTAATTGAGCATATATGAAGCAAATTAATGGTTAAACTTCTTAATATGACTGGTTTCACCAAATTTCTGTTTATTTATTTACTCCATATATACCTCTACCATAGAATAAACAAGACAAATAGCTATGCATATTTAGGATATATAGTTTATTTAAAAAAAAAAATTAAGAAAAACTAATTGCAATTTAGGGATTAATATCCTCATAAATATTGTTTACGTTTTTCTTCTATAGGCGAAGTCATCTTAGGAAGAGTTCTATTGGGAACATTATGCATGGTTGCATTTCTCATATATAAATTTCGTCGAAGACACTTTTCTATGGACGATACTATTGAAGAGTTCCTTCAGAGTAACAATAATTTAATGCCTATAAGGTACTCCTATTCACAAATAAAGAACATGACCAAAGGTTTTAAGGATAAATTAGGTCAAGGAGGCTTTGGCTTAGTGTTCAAAGGAAAGCTTAGAAGTGGTAATCTTGTTGCAATTAAAGTGTTGAGCAAGTCAAAAGCTAACAGGCAAGATTTCATGAACAAGGTTGCAACAATTGGTAGGATACATCATGTTAACGTGGTGCAACTTATTGGATTTTGTGCGGAAGGTTCTAAACAAGCCCTTGTATATGAGTTCATGTCAAATGGGTCTCTAGATAAATTTATCTTTCATGATAGAGAAAATAATAGTAACTTCTTGAATTGCGATAGAATATATGAGATTGCCCTTGGAGTTGCTCGGAGAATTGAATATTTACACCGAGGTTGTGACATGCAAATTCTACACTTTGATTTAAAACCACATAATATTCTTCTTGATGAAAACTTTATCCCAAAAGTTTCAGATTTTGGCCTTGCGAAATTGTATCCAATAGATGATAGCACTGTATCTCTCACATCTATATGAGGAACACTAGGATATATTGCTCTAGAATTGTTCTACAAGAATATTGGGGTTATCTCATATAAGGCTAATGTTTATAGTTTTGGGATGTTGTTGATGGAAATGGTGGGGAGAAGGAAAAATGTTAATACTTCTGTGGAGCAATCAAGTCAGATATACTTCCCATCTTGGATATATGACAAACTTGATCAAGGTGAAGACCTTGAGGTGCTAAATGCCATAGAGGGTGAGAAGAAAACATTATAGAAGATGATCATAGTTGCATTTTGGTGCATTCAGATGTAGCCAATTAATCTTCCTTCAATGTGGAACGTCTTAGAGATGCTCGAAGGCTCGATAGAGTTCTTGCAAATGCCTCCCAAACCTTTCTTTGGTCCTGATGACGAGATGTCAATTATGGAAGCCAATAATAATAATTCTGCAAGAATACCTACCAGTAGTTCTTCAAATACTGTCACCATAGATATTAATGCAAGTTGTGAGTAACTTTCTTAATAAGTATTCCATGTATTTCACAAGCTTTCCAATCATTTATCAATTCTATTTGTTTTATGGAGTAGCTTTTTAAGTGACTATATACCATGTAATCCTTATCTAATGCCTATCAATTAATAATACAATTATTACAAGGAAAAAAGAAACCCAAACCAACATTGCAATGGAAAAACATCATCTTCGTTTAAAATGGTTTCATTTCATGATTTACATCAAATATTACAAATCACAAATCTAAAAGTGATCTTATTTCCATTACAACAAATTCTATGCTTTAGTTTGACTTGATGTTGCCTCGAATCAAATTATTTCTCATCATCTACCAAATATTTTTTTTAGTATTCTCAAGTACGTATATACTAACACAATGATTTCAATAGTTTTAAGAGGCATTGTATTTAAAGTTGAATCAGAGAGAGAATCACAAAAGAGAGAGATTCTTGCCTTTGTGATCCAACTTGCACTACAAAAAAATCAGCATATAGAGGCGGTTTTGAAAAGCTCAAAACCGCCTCAATAGACTATCAAACCGCCTCAATAGACATGAATGCTCAATAGAGGCGGTTTTCAAACCGCCTCTAAAAATTTCAAAAGTGCCTTTATAAGTACTGCCTCAATAGACATGAATGCACTATAGAGGCGGTTTTCAAAAACCGCCTCTATAGAAAAGCCTATAGAGGCGGTTTCGAAAACCGCCTCTAGAGATCATATGTAACCACCTTGCGAAATGGGATAATTTCATCACAATTGAATAGCACATAACGATGTGCTTGTGTCATTGATTTCTAATCTAGTGTGATGCTCAACATTGCACCTGTAAATTCCTCATTATTTCTAATGGGTCGATTGAATACAGTTTCAACAGACTCCAAATATCGTGAACAAAATGTTAAGCATTCTTCCGATATGTACCCTTCTGCAATAGAGCCTTCTGGATAAGCTCTATTACGCACATAAGACTTAAGTCGTGATAGATACCTAATCCAAAAAAGAAGATCAACCATGGAACATTGAATTTGAACAAAAAAAAGAGACTGAACATTGAAAACTATGAATTCCATAAGAGAATTCTCTCTAGTATGGATGACCACTAAATAAGAAAGTTTCTCAATAGAGTTTCTCTTCTTCATTTCTCTTGCTATTACTCTTGCTATTTTATAACACGTTATCAGCACGAAACTCTAACCAAATCCTAAGAAAAGAGTTGTACTCACTTTATCTTCAACCCACTGTAAGTTTTTCTTTAAAGAATTAGTATCTTGATATCTTTGCTATATCTTGATCTAAATACTAATTGATATCTTAATATCTTTGCTATATCTTGAACTATAAGTTTTATTCTTAAGAATTGATAATCTTACTTATATGTTATTATCTTGATCTATAGTCTATAAATTTTATGAAATGATTTAAGAGAGGTGTGGATGCACCAAAAGCTGCACCTTACAAGAACTCATTATAGATATGGATGCACTTAAAGTTGAAAAATTATAAAAGTTATACAACTTTACACTTGATGCACTTAAAGTTGCAAAATTTTAAAAGGTGTAAGTGAGTAAAATTCTGCACTTTCTAAATCAGCCCACAATTAAAATTATGTGAGGGAAAATCTCTGAAGAAGACATGTTGGAAAAAGGAAAATCATATATTACATATCATGTCTCAAAAGTGCTCATGAAGTAGTAATATCAAGAACGTAAGTTCAAGAAGAACTCTGAACTAATATTGCCTTCTATCGATTAAACAAAATAATAAGATTTTGTTGAAAATCCACAAGTTCTATCCAACAAGTTATATACCATTCCCTGAAGTGAATGAAACCTCATTTGATAATTAAAGGGTTGTGGACATAGAAGTGGTATGAACAAAATCAAGAAGGACGTACTCAAATATTTTCTCAAAAGAGATATTACACCTTATCACCTGAAGTAAAATTATTAACAATAAATTTTGTTGATTCAAAATATTAGACTGATCCAGAATATCACATGAGTTATTTTGATATCCTAAATAAAATGGATATCACTCATTTGATTTCCTCTAAGATACAAATGGATAATTAATAATTTGATTGTTGGTTGAATATCCATACCAGTTAATATATTATTCTTGATCATATTATTACATTTAGTTATATTTAAGGAATCTCATTAAATTGCATATATTGAGATTTAACACCATCTTCTTAAAGATCATGTACATAAGATGGGCATGTTGTACTTGAATTTGTTAAGTACATCAATGGATTGACATACTTATAAAACTTCTCTAAGAGAATCATTCTTATACATTTCATAGAGAACTCGGTATGAGTAAAGTAATCCGATTAAATTAATTCTCTTGGGAAAGATTTTATGTTTATCCATTTGATTTTGAACACTAGGTTGTATGCCCAGTTATATGTTTGTATGTGTATATCCATGAATGAAAGGTGAAATAAGCTCATCATTAACAAACATGATTTTATTATAAAGGGAGGCCAATACATTTTTTTAAGGAATTAGGCGAGAAGCCAATTCTTTCACCTCAACCAATACCTTCTCGTACTGCTTTTGAAGCTCGGTTGTGGTCTTACTCTATTCTGTGGACCATGCTACTAAATCATTAGCATAAGAATCCACGAGTTTCTTTAGTCATTTATTTTCCTTTTTAAGCTCCCCTACTTTCTTCTTATTGTCTTTGAGCAACCACTGCAGAATGGTATTGGGAGCGCAGTGCTCGAATTTCATAATTTCTAACATGCAGATGTCGTCCTATGTTAGAAACAGAGGCAAGACACTGAACAGTGAGTGCCATTGAGTCATTAATGATTTGAGGATCTGTCCTCCCAGCCAATACTCTTCCATCCTCCGAAATGAAGAGACCCGTAGCTACTGTCGTTGCAGTTATACCATTTAGAATCACGGAATCAATTACCGTGATAGGGCCGTTCGGGGATAGGAAGTATGGTCGCCAGACCTCTGGCGCTGCGCTAGGCACAACATTTAGATTAATTACATTATGGTTGTCTTGAGAAGAAGAGGAAGCCATCCTAGAAAATCTAATGAGAGATTAAGATAGAAGTTTGAAAATAATGAATGAAGTTCATCGAAAACAAGAGTGTGATAAATAAATTTCAGATTTTTGAATGAAATGAAAACAGTCTGTGCGATTACCTGTCATCTGACACCCGAGACACTTTTTCCTTAAATTTCAACGTTTGTTGAAATTCGAGATTTAACGTGTATGGAAAAGTCACTGACTCAGGACTTGATGCGTCGACAAGATCTTCTTTTCGAAAAGGTAGCTATCATTTTTCAAACTTCTTGAAACATCGGTGTCTCTGGCGTATGTGATTGGATAAGCCAAACACGTAGCGCCTTCTGAACTGTTCATTCACCCGCGTATCTATCCTCTAAATTCGCTTTTCTTCTCCATTGCATATCACACCTCTCATATCTTACTCTCTCATCAATTCTTCTAATTATACTCTAAAAAGATGCAGCATCACAAAATGATTCATAAAATCAATAACTTAATGTTCTCAAATAAAAGCAAGATTATTTTTTATCAAATTCCTACAAAGCAAGATTATCTTTGATCATACTTCTTAGGTGAAGTATCTCTTTCATCCTTCAAGTCAATGAAAAGATTTCTGGCATACACTCTTAATATATCTTCCTCATCCAAGTCGCTGGCAAGATTTCTGGCATACACTCTTAATACTCCATCAACTTTGTATGACAGAAGAGAGAGAGTTACTTGTATATGGGTGTCCACCCATATCCTTTCCTGATTGTTTAATCAATCTACACTTTAGGAACACGGCAAGGAACATCATATCTCAAATTGATCTAATTTCCTTGTTGCAATAATAGTAATGATTGTATCTTGATTATGTGTTTACATGTTTTGAATTGATGATATTTGGTTGATTATATTTTGATATGAATTTCATTATATTCAATCATGATATTTGATTATGTGATTACATGTTTTGAATTTATGATATTTGGTTGATTATATCATGATATGAATTTCATTATATACAATCATGATACTTGATTATGTATTCACATGTTTTGAATTTTTGAATATTTGGTTGATTGTATTTTGATAATGAATTTCATTATATAATTTTGAAATAGACTCCCCACCATTAGGGGGAGAAAACTTATGCTAGAAGCATGACAAAAATATTTTATTTTGATCCTTACACAAATCAATATGAACTGTAAGTTCAAAGAATTATTTATTTGTAAGGTATTGGATAAGATAGTTTTTGTAAAAGAAAAATAAGTCGCAGCCTATTATGAGGCTATTCCCATGAAACAGGCAATAAGGTAATTACTCTATCCAAAGTTGTGCACAATATCTCTTGAAAATAAATTTCCAGAGGAGGAGACTCTAGAAGAGTTATCCCCTAAAGTAGAATCTCCTGAAGGGAAAAATGGTACTTGGAATTTCGAGATCTCGATATATTATACAAGAGAAATATGGGATAGAAATCAATTTGTTGTCGACAATATATTTGCTCTTAATGGTGAATTTGAACCACAAACCGTCGAAAAGTGTCGACGTAGAATTATTGACTGATATGGAATTCATATATAGAATTATTGACCGATATGGAATTCATGTATAAAATTATCGGCCCATGTCGAATTCATGTATAGAATTATCGGCCAATGTCGAATTCATGTATAGAATTATCGGCCAATGTCGAATTCATACATAGAATTATCGGCCAATGTTGAATTCATACATAGAATTATCGGCCAATGTCGAATTCATACATAGAATTATCGACCAATGTCGAATTCATAGAATTATTGATCAATGTTGAATTCATATATAGAATTATCAGTCAATGTGGAATTCATATAGAGAATTATTGACAAATGTGGAATTCAAATAGAGCTAAACTCATGAGTAAAATATGAAATATTTGGACCTGTAGTCCATACACTTAATGGTGTAATACCTTGTTTAAATACATGTGGGTATTTGTACTATGAAGTACAAAGTACGACTTATATAATAAGGTTTCTTGCAGAAATCTAATATAATTATAAAGAAATATATGCTCCTGTAATGGATACAATTTTATTCAGAATTTTGATTAATTTGGTAGTTACAGAAAGATTGGATATGGACATATCTATACGAATTATTGAACGTCCCTAAAGGATATGAAATGCTTGAAGCATATAATCCCTGAAGGATATATTCTACCAAGTAACAAAGATTCTTGAAGTATATAGTTTAAAATCCTTAAGGGATATGTAATGTATGAAGCATACAATTTAAAAATCCTTAAAGGATATGGAATGCATGAAGCATACAATTTAAAAATCCTTGAAGGATATGGAATGCATGCATGAAGCATATAATTTAAAATCCCTAAAGGATATGAAAATGCCTGAAGTAGATAATCCCTGAAGGATATACTATTCTAAGTAACAAAAATTCTGATATAGTTTAAAGCAATCTGGGTGCATGTGGTACAATTGCCTTAACAAATATTTTTAAGGATTTAAAAAGAATCCATATTTGTCCATACGAGAATCCCAATTTGCTATTATTGCGGTATATGTTAAATCTTGCTAAAAACTCGTGAAGAGTTCATAAAAACCGCCAATTACATAAAGAATGAATTCGAGATGAAAGATCTTGGTAAAATATAATTTTGTCTTGACTTGCAAGTTGAACACTTTCTAAATGGAATTCTTGTTCACCAGTCAAGATACACAGAGGAAGTCTTGAAGCACTTCCATATGAATAAAACTTATCCTTTGATTACTCCAATGGTTGATTGGTCACTTGATGTTAAGAAGGACCATTTTCGCCCTTAAGAAGAGTATAAAGAAATTTATGGTCTTGAAGTACCATACATCTATGCAATTGATACTCTGATGTATTTTGCAAATTACACTTGATCCAATCCACAGTTAATGGGAAATACAGGCGCATGATATCTTTCTAATCTAGACCAAAGGACGATCAGAATACTGCTCATTTGTGACAACTTAGACATTCCAGAAGATTGTTCATAATATTGTCATGTGTCCACATAAGGATCTTTTCTTTGATAATTAAAGATCTATGTACTCTTGAGGGGGAGTAAATACCCTGAAGGATATGTGTTGATTGTACTCTTTTTCCTTCGCTAAGGTTTTTTCCCATTGGGTTTTCCTTTGCAAGGTTTTAATGAGGCAATCCCAAGGCACTTAAAGGTTCATAAGAATACTGTACTCTTTTTCCTTTGCCACTGGTTTTTATCCCATTGGGTTTTTCCTTGGCAAGGTTTTAATGAGGCATATTCTTAGTGAGTGGTCATCCAAGGGGAAGTGTTATGAACTAATTAAGCATGAATGAGTGCTCAACCACTCCTATCAATGTGCTCAACCACTCTTATCACATTGCTCAACCACTCCTATCAATGTGCTCAACCACTCTTATCACATTGCTCAACCACTCTTATCAATATCTTAACCACTCCTATCATTTAATCACTGTATATTTGTGGTTCTAGTTTTGTAAGATGAAAAAAAGAAAACTATGAATTCTATAAGAGAATTCTCTCTAGTATGGATGACCACTAAATAAAAAAGTTTCTCAATAGAGTTTCTCTTCTTTATTTCTCTTGCTATTACTCTTGCTATTTTATAATAGTCTTCTTGGTTTTTATTTTTTTTAGTATAATGATTGGTATACCTAATACATAGCAGTTAGGAATTATAATACGCATATTATTACATATGTTATACGTACATATGTTCTTTTTGAAGAAAAATTTATTGTAGAAAATTAACATACTCTAAAAAACTATTCATTTTTTCTAATTAAAAGTATAAAATAGGAATTAAATTTTTCTGTATTATATTTGTATAAACATACTTCAATTTGACAAAACTCTAAAACTTTTATTCACACTGTAATTGTGTATTGTAACAAAGTATGATTTTATATATGACAACAAAATTATATATAAAAATCAACTTTTTTAGTTTCCATGTTTTACTATATATAAATATATATTAACAATTAACATTTTTTTTTTTTTTATAATTTTGTTTGTAATCGTGAATTTTATCATCTATTGAAAATTTTCTATAATTTGGATTATTAGATCTTAGTGTGCATGTGTGTGTAAGGTTAAATTCAAGTTACACTACTTACCATTAAATGTGATATTATTATTATTCAATGAAGTAGGTACTATCCAACTTTTAAATTTATTAATTTAAATAAATTAGGGTACAAAGTAATGTGATAGTAGTTACAATAAAATGTGAGTCATATGCGACGTTAGTATCATCAAATATAAAGTTTTATCCATTAAAAATACCATACTACCAACAACAAAAAAAGTATAAAATTTTTAGAACGACCCTATAGTTTGAAACTTAAACATACAAAACACACACTTAGGATAAATCTTCAATATCTTTAAAATAAATAAATAAAAGCCATACTGTGTTGAAGGATTGGCGGTCTATTCACTACAAAAATTAAACCAGCTTCACTATTCCCCTCTCTACTTAGTTTATAAGCCATATTATACTATGAAATTAAAGTGATCAAGACATGTAACACCGTGGTAATATTGATAAAGCAAAATCATTGGGATCGCAGCAGAAAGTCACCCCAATTATTGCAACTTCATAAAAGCAAAGCCAAGAGAAGTCATATGAAGGTTCAAGAAAATTCCATTGTACAATGATGAATTTAATCATTTAATCATTAAACTCGTACTTGAAATAAAAAAAATTAGAGGTCCTTACATTGATTGCAACATTAATAATTTTTAATACTTGAGTAGAATACAACAGGATTGCAACCTATATCATCCTCTCAGACTTCTAGTTTAAATATACTTATTTTAATTCTGGGATGACTTCTAACTCTTGATTTAGACCCCTTGTAGGCATACTTATTCTTGTAGGACCTGTAGAGGCAAAGGGATTAGGAGGCATGGTTAAATTATCTCCCTCTCCCTCCAACATTTGAACCACAACTTCCATGGAAGGACGATCCACTGGGTGCCACTGGATGCACCAAAGTCCCACAATTGCTAGTTTCTTTGCAATTTTAGCATGTCCATTATCCTCAACAAAGACTCTTAGGCCTTCCTTCTTCTCTAAGAGATTATAGATCCATTCTGGGAAATATATTTCGTTGGTGTTCATTGTCACATCAACATTTTTCCTCCCTCCAACCATTTCAAGTAACATTATTCCAAAACTATAAACATCTGCTTTGTAGGACACGTTCCCAAAATTCCTAGAGAACACTTCCGGTGCAATGTAACCCATGGTCCCCCTGGCTTGTTTCATAGACACTGCACTCTGATCCTTAGAACACAACTTGGCTAGACCAAAATCAGAAATTTTTGGATTGAAATTGTGGTCTAGCAAAACATTATGAGGTTTAATATCAAAATGGAGGATTCGTTGATC